>CAUYON010016088.1:0-37436 GCA_963573935.1 Arctocebus calabarensis | reverse complement strand
ACAGATCATGCCAAATCTTATAGACAATAGAAAAAGAAAAAATATTTCAAAATCATTCTACTTGATCTGGATACACCTGATATTGAAATTGGAGAAAATACATTGTTATAAAGGGAAATTACAAACATATTTCACTTATAAATGAGGATGCAATATCCTAAACAACATATTGCCAAGTTGAATTAAAAATCAATGTTTAAGTAATGTACTTTGGTCAAAATGGAGACCAAATTGAGACCTTGTGTATATGAAAATGAGGCATTTAACATACGCTTCTTAGACAATGGTGTATAGCTAAGGGTTTCTTACTTGTGATGGGCTGCTAACAAGAAACAAAAAGTTGTATTTTTCCAAATTTCCAAAAATACTTAATCACTTTCTCAATATTTAAGGTTCTCTCTCATAATTATGTGTTTAGAATGGTGAATGTCGCCGTCATTCTATCTTGGGAGGTGTACAATGTTGTGGAAAAATGACAAATCCTAGAACAAGGAGAAAGTGCGTCTTCCTGAAACGTCCTGAGCACAGCAATGGTGAAAGTGAGGAGCATCTTTCCTGTTGGCGATGGGCTCAGCTCGCTCACCCCGGGGGCTCCTGTTACATGATATGGGGACAATGACTCTTAGCACATTCTTCCATCTTTGACATTAAAATTACTGACTTTAGGGGACTAATAGAGTCGTGGCAAGGAAAACATACAGAAAAATCATTATAGTGCGGAGTGACAAAGGAAATGAACGTTATCTTCAGGGAGGAGCCTGCATACGAAGGTACCTATCTGGTCCGGGGCATCCTAATAGGTTTTTTGAGAAGAGAAGGGGCGACTGACATTGAATGACTTAGGAAAACAAAAAATGGACTTCACTTCCTCAAGAGTTTACATTTCAGGTAGTTTAAATAGTTAATAAGGAAAAATACACCACTAATGTTCTTCACACGACTTTATTGAAAACTAGCAAGCATGAAATCCGTCTGTGGTTATTGAATTGGAAAGCGAGAGCTTTCCGTTTACCGCGCGTGTGAGCGGGGCTGTCCGAACCTGTAGCAGGTGGGAGCCCCTCGGGAAGCAACGCGGTCGAGAAGGTGAATCATCGTCTTTTCTCTGTAACAGGAAATACGTGTTCCCTTAAGGAAAACAGGTTTGTTATTCACAAAATTCCTTGACATTTTACATTTTGCAACCTGACACCCACGCGCTGTGGCCACATGTAACTGAATAGACACTTTTCTGGCTCGTATCTTAGTTTTTCAGTAATGACTCTTCCTGCCTACACTCCCTTCGGAGCTAATAGAGAATCCACAAGATATGGGGGGGAAAATGCTTAGACACACAAAATCCCACTCTGTCAAGACCGTTAGGTATGGGTAATGGGGGTCTGAGAACACACACTTTAAATAGCTACAAAGCTAGTGTAAAGGTAACAGAGTCCAGCTGTTGCTACTGTTCAGAAAAATAGTGCTAGGGCTAATCATGGCATATTGCTGTAAAGTCGAATGTGAAGCAAACGATAGATGAGCATGTTAGCCCATAGTTGGGTTATAGAGTTCTCATTTTGTTCTTATCTTTAAGCAGTCTTTCTTTTATGAAATGAGGATTGCAAGACAAAAGTAAGAAGATAAAAATTTGCAATTTTCTTTTCCACAAGTGCTTTCAGTACTTCAATATAGACTTGAATTTCTTTTCTTGTTCTTAATTTTGTTAATAGTAGTGCATAAACTATAATGTCAGCAGTATTACAATTATTTAAAAGGGGTGCCATTATATTTATTTATAGATAACGTAAAGCCCTGGAAATATTAAAATATTTTTCTAAGAGTTGAAAATAATGGCTGAATTGCATGCGATGGAAACAATATGACCCATTGGAGGCATTTTAGTGTCCGGGGTGGAACAGCCTTTGACTGATTAAGTGGACCGACTTTATTGACTATGTTATTAAATATGAAATCTGTTAAACTTAAGTACAACCTTTCCCCCCTTCAAATGCTAACATCAGTGCCAGTGGGAGAGTAAAACTCGTGACATTTAGAAAGGAGCCAGATTCAGATGAGATTTACCAGAAAGAGAATATATAAATAATTGAAGAGGAATGTCTGTAACAATTCAGCTCTTTTAGACAATGTGTGACAAAATATTTCTCTGTTTTCTGATGGGGGAAAGTTTCTAATAGAAGGCTCAATCAGTTCTTCCTTAGGCTCTGCAATCAGGGTAATTTTGGAGGCTTCGTTCCAAGTTCTGATTTATCACCCGGTGTCCCAAGGGCCCTCCATGTGATTGCCTTGGCACTGATATTTATGCTGGATGAACTGGAAGTACCACACTTAACTCGGTATTATCTTTCCTTGGGTCACAAGAGTGCTATCTTTCAAGTACATTTGGGTGATTTTCACACCACCCCATATCTCACCAACACAAGAGGCACCTCTTCCTTGCAACTTAGAAAGAGGCCACTAGACCTGTAAATAAAACGCAGCAAGTTTCAGTAAACATTTCTTTTCCCAGCTGGGATGCCAGTTCACAGAAGAGGAAAGTCAATGCACTCGAGTGGGATAAATTAGTGCACTGGCTCATAGTACCAGCTTTGCAGCTGTGTCGTGATTTCCTTTAGGGGTCTAGGAAAATGTAGCTTTTCATGCCTGATATTCTTCCCATTATTGTTATCTATCCTCTTCAGAGGTGTAACGAAATGACCTTTCCCCTGGAAATGCCAAACTGCTTCTTTCAGAGAGACAGACCTCTGTTTTACTCTTTTGAAGCATCTGCCATTGCAATCACAGGTACAGTACTTAGCAGGGGGAAGGCAGTGCCACGGGTCTCTCAGGTAGGCTCAGTCTCACAACAGGGCGCTGGGGGTTGCCACTGCCTCCGTGCGTTCAAGCTGCCAGAGCGCTTCTTGCATGCTGATATCTTCAGATAGCAAGACCTTCGCTGTCCTTGTTTACATTCTTAAAGTGAGGCTTTTCTCTCTGCTGAAAGTTTGAAAGCTGACAGCTTTGGAATTTGAATTTTTCTGTGTCTTCTCAGATCAAGGATGGTGACATTGACAGAAGCTTCCTGCACATTAGTTTTCTGTAAAAGTTAGGCTAGAAACTGGTGTCAACTACGGTCACTAGCAAGCTGGACCTAGGGACAAATCTAGCAGGCCTTGCCCAGCCAACGGAAGTGGCATCCCACAAGAGGCTGCTGCAAATGCCCCCGTGGTCTGGATAGAGTGAGGTTTATGGACAGTGAGTTCATTCATACAGGCTAGGAGGGAAAATAGTCTCCTTTTGGTCTTTGCCAACAACAGAGGTCCCTTAGGGCAGGTATTGTTAGATTGGTTTAGACATTGGCATTGTTTGGAAATGGCCATGGTTTGTTCTGGGAACACTGAGTTGCTCTTCTTTCATTTGTGTGACATTGAATGACCGGCCAACTGCTTCATTTCCATATTTACTTATTTAAAAACCAGCCTACTGTACTGAAGTAGGCTGAGGACGTAAAAGCAACAAGGCACGATAAATCTAAGCTGTGGAAGTTTGTAAATGTTTTAAATTTGAAAATACATTACATTTAAATGGTTTTCAGCTGCTTAAGTTTACAACAAAGAAAACTATTTTGTTAGTAGAGTGTATTTCCTTATAGACAAAGGGTTACAAAGTCATTAGCAATAGTGTAATGACACCAGACTGTATCCTACCCCCACATTCCCCACCACACACAATGTGCCTTCTTAATGGATTATATAGTTTTTCTTATATGATATTTTCTCAAAATAGTTTTAAAATTCCTATCTTAAAAATGCCTTCACAATCCCAGGTTAATATTAACCCAGCAAGTAATGTCTTCATTACATCTTGGTTACTTCATATTATTTCACCAGAATGGTACATACTGTTTTAATCACCAAATTTATTCGCTAAACTTGCACTGAAATGCTTTTTGGTGCCTGAAAACCTATGGAGACTTTCTGTTTGTGAATGCATTTAAATACTGACCATAAAACTCTAAGATGGTTTTTATGAGATATTACATAAACCCAATTAATCTAACTAACCTAAATTTTACCCCTGAAGTGTGTTTTACGCATAAATGTTAGTTAAGCGTTGGCGTTTCAAAGGCCCATCTTCTTCAAATACAAACATTAACAGCCATTAATGGGATGTCAACCAAAGAAGCAATGAATCAGAGTGACCGTTCCCTTCCCCAAAAAGGAAATGTTAAGAGTGAAAAGGAATTCATCATGTCCTGCACATAGAAAGGTTCCTGCTACATTAAACGTAGTTAAAATTTGGATGTCTAATTATTGATTTGAATGAGAAAGAGTTTTATTGTATTTTCAAGGTTTAAATGCATAAGGTAGCAGGACAGTCTTTATTGTTCCTTTTAAAAATCATGATTTATCAAGCGCGCGTACTGAGGAAGGTGGCAGTGATAGGGCCTTACTGAATATCCTCATTTTGGAAACATTTTTCCAATGTCTAAGATTCAGGGCACTGAACAGTAAACTCCCCAAACCTCATTTTCACCAGTAATTACTACAAAATATTAAATAAAACTATGCAGTGATTATGTAGACATAATAACGTTTAAATAGCAGAGGAAGTAGGACAGAGAATGGCAGTAAGTGCCTACGCTGAGCCAGACTCTCCTAAGTACTGTGAAACAAAAATCAATAGACATGTGAAGAGCTGTTAGCTAATCAGGGAGACAGACATACAAACAAATAATTACAACATGTGAGAATTATTAAAACAGAAGACAACAGAGACGTCTAGAGAAAAACTTGGCAATTTCTGTTTCCTAGACATCCGTAGATAGCCTAACGGTGGCAGAACAGAGAAGGCTTCAAAGGTATTTGCAATTTGAGCTGATTCTTTAAAAATAAAAATCACACAAATAAAAAAGAAAAAGAGGCTCAGCACCTGTAGCGCAGTGGTTAGGGCACCGGCCACATACATGGGGGCTGGCAGGTTCAAACCCTGCCCGGACCTGCCAAACAACAATGACAACTGCAACAACAATAATAAAAATAGCCGTGCATTGTGGCGGGCACCTGTAGTCCCAGTTACTTGGGAAGCTGAGGCAAGAGAATCACTTAAGCCCAAGAGTTGGGGGTTGCTGTGAGCTGTGACACCATGCCACTCTACCAAGAGCAGCATACTGAGACTCTGTCTCAAAAAAAAAAAAAGAAAAGAAAAGAGGGGATTCCACACAGAGGCTAAGTATGCAGCTGTGCTTGTAGGCTTGAAGATATAAGTCATTCAAAGTAGCTGGACTCAGTGGTACTCTGTGAGTGCATGGCAAAAGATGAATTTGAGAAGACAAGACTATAAGCCACATAGAACCACGTATGCTACATAAGGAATTTAAACGTGTCATCTGTACCATAGGAAAGCGAGGAAGTATTTTAAGCAAAGTATATAAGGGTCAAAACTGGTTTCTAGGTAACATAAACAAACTCATGAAACTCTAGCAAGTTTTTGAATGTGACTATCCTATTATATTTCCAGGTTTATAAAGCTGGTTGCTTAAGATTTCACCTGAAATATAATCACTATGAACCAAGAGAGAAAATGAGCCAAATGAAAATGGAAATAATTCACTATGTTTAAAATTGGGAAGAGGCAGAGTTGACTTTATTTATTTAACTGTGTTATTCATTCTAGTAGGGATAACAAGAGGGTGTCCATAAAGTTCGTGTGCTTTTCAAGATGCATTGACTAATTCAACTGAATGAAAGAATGTGGACATTTTAGTCAACACTGGACTTTGACAGTGATGCCAGTGTGACACTTCTTGTGTCATTAGATGTGAGATAAGCGGTAAGCAGCTCAATGCCTGTGGGCCTGTTTTTTAGTTTGTCACCTGCTTTGAGGCTTTAGGTCTCTGGACAAGCAAATCATTCTAGTATATCTCTGGGTGTGGAGAAAAGGTGCTTTGTATGTGGATCATATTTCCAAAGAAATAACTACAGGTCAAAATGATCTGTGAAGTTTCACATGTGTTACATTTCTCTTACTTTTCAAATCATTTAATCTGGAGTCACCTGTATAATTTGTATTGGATGAGTATAACTAGGGAAAACTAGAGAAGATGAACAGACAGCCCCAAAGTTAGGGAGGACTTTCTTTAAGCTTCTGATGCTCACTCCATTGTTTATATTAGAGTATGAAAGAACAATGAACAACGGTCATATTTGTTCCCTAGTGACTTCCAGAAGTTATTCTTTTTAACAGCATAATTTTCTGAAATGTACAAGTAGAGAAGTTGCTACTTTGTCAACTGCTTTCTGGATTTTTAAGATTTTTTTTTTTTTCTTATCCTCTCTACCCTCACTCCCTTGCACACATATTGCTAATCAATAAGATGGGGGAAAATACTTGACTGCTCATTTATTTTCTAAGGGATTTCACTTAACCAAATGCACTAAATAATGCTTATTTGCTTCAAGGCAAAAAGAGTCCTTTGAACTTCAAAAGTTAAACATATATTGTGAATTTATGGTAAAGCTTATCTCTCTCAATAGGCTCTGACTTCTTCAAGGACTTCTGTAAAACACGGAGAACACACGGAGACCCTAGAATTTAAAACAGATGAAAAGACTTTGGCATCTATGCTGGAGGAGCTTTATTGGCATAATTAAATTCTTAGAAAAATAAAAGCTTAAAGAAAAAAATTAGGACTTTTATTCTATTACTATAGAATAATTTTAAACAGGCTGAAATACAAGAGTTTGGATGTTTATAGAAAGACAGCCAATTCCTTATATTCCATTATGTGTTTAAAAAATTATAAAGTTTTATATGAAGAAAGAATTAAATATTCAATAGATTATGTTTCTGCCCAAGGTAAATCCGTCCCTCACCAAGAGACATGTACCAGAATCCATCCCTCGCCAAGGGACATGTACCGGGTCATTAGGGTTAATGATTGTAGCGATACCATTTTGCTGAACGTGAAGATGTACAGAGATCAAGTTACATATGTATTATCTGTGGTACAAACATCGCTACTACCTGTGCTGAGATATTTACTGAAAATCCATTTTCACAATGGACGTTTCATTCCCAAGATCCCATCTCAGGCTTACCATCACTGTGAATTTGTGGGCCTGTGGTTATAATGCTGACTCAAAAGGACATGGTGGTTAAACTTCTTACGAAAACCGAGATTCATGATGTTCCAGAGCAAGGACAAGGAGGTCACACAAGGTTATCTTGTCTCTATGGAAACACGGGGAGAAATGAACTTTCTGTCATTGTTGCTACAGGTTTCAGAAAATACTTCGCAGGCACAAAACAAAATTTTCAAAGGGAGCTATTTATTGTGATTGATAAATCTATTTTCAGGTGATTGGAGGAACTAATTATTACCCTGTTTCAGATTCGTTCTGTAGGACTCCGGGTCTCACATGCCTTTGAGCTCCCTACAATTTAGAAAGAGATTCCATGCAACTTTCTCACATTTCCTTTGATATGCAGTGCGCTTTACTCTTGTTTGACGACTTCTAAGATGACGATAAAGCCTTTACTGTAAACTAATATCTCATCTGTCAAACCTGCTTTAGTGTGCTAGAAATTATCAAAATACTATCACCCTTTTTATGTTTGTATTACATTTCAATAAAGAAGCAAATGGAGAAAGGTAGATCATTTGAATTCATGATAGGTGTGGGTTTTCACTTTAATAAACACGGTTTTACTTTCAGATTCAAGAAGAGAGATTTTCTTATTTAGTTTTTTGCTATTCTCCAATAAGAAATAAAGAATTTGCTAACGCCCATAAAGTATATAAATAGAAACATAAAAAAGTGACAGTAGTTTGATAATTTCCAGCACACTGAAGCGGGCTTGACAGATGAGATAATAAATAGATGAATGAATATTATTACTTTTTTTAGATTCATGATTTCATCTCTTCATTTTTTGTTCGAGTAATTTACAGGATTCTTAATGTTTTACCCTTTCAATCGACCTTATGTATGATAACAATGGCTCACTTTTGCTCAAGCAGATACATATATATGTGTATTTATGTCTATGCATACATACATATTAATAAATTCTCATAAGTTGTCATTCCCTGTCAAAGTAACAGAAAGAAAATTAGACAATAATATGAACCAAGAGTTAGAAGTCGCACATCAACCCCTCACTTACTTACTCAGTACACATTGCTAAATCTCCAAGCTTTTTTCTTTTTCTTTCTTTTTTTTAATTGGTGGGGGGGGTCAGGAAATTTGGATAATAAGAATAATTATAGTGGTACCTAATTCACAGAGACCACTGGATTAGAACTCAAATGCATAAACTGTTTAACATAGAGTCTGGAATAATAGCTCAATAAATGCGAGCTATTTATTTTAGTTCTTTGCCAGTTGAAAAGCTGTTTATATTTCTTTGAGAAAAAAAGTCTAGCAAAATCTGAAAATGAGTGAAAGCTACAATAGCATAATTGTACTCTTTAATAACAGTGGTCCCATCACAGCAGATTGGAAGATTTGCACTTTGTCAGCACTCAGCACATATTAAAGAAACAATCAATCAAGACATTATTACAACACAGCAATCCCTAATCCATTATTCATTTCTGAAACACCATTGTAAGGCAAAGGTCTGTATGTTGGAGCTAATTTCTCATCTCATGTTATCGTTTTCTAGTGGATGAGAGGAATGCCTTTTCTCTCTTGGACCAAGTCCACGTTATTGCTGAATGCAGTAGAGTCAGAAGGACATGGTCCAAGGGCACAGACTAGTCAGCTTCCGATTAGCATTGGTACCATCATGCCAAACTTACACTTACACCTTTTATAATTCCCTCATACTTGTCATTTATAAAGGAAAAAAAGGAGGAATTTAGTGTTTCCTAAATTTTTCTGTGTTCTGATTTCCATTTAGAAAAGAATACCTTTAGTTCTTGTTATACACAGTAGTTATATTCTATCCAGTCACCTCAAACAATGAATTTGTGAAGGCTGAACCATTGCTCCTAGAGGAAATACAGAGTTAGGTTCGTGCAAACCTCTGGTTACGTTCTCATATATCGATGCATACTGATCCTTGTTTATGTGTGTTTTTGTTTAAAGAGACCTTATCTCATTTATGCTGCTGATTCATTGACATTGAACTTCTAGCCGACAACAGTGTAAGTCATGCCAGAGCAAATCTTATCTAGCACATATTTTTTTCTGTAAGTGTATCACAGATTTTTTTGTGCTTAGTGTCATTAAACAGCACTTTAGCACTGTGTGTGGAGTCTATTTAGATAGGGAAATCACCAATAAAAAAAAAACACAAAAATTCAGAAAAAGAAAAAAGTGGCACTGAATATTCTGTAAAAAAAGGCAATTGCTTACAATATGAGTGCTGGAACAGAACTTCCTATTCAACCTCAGCTGGGAAAATGTGCACCAGTGATTCAGATTTTTTTGAACTATAATATGTACATGTCTGTGAATAACTGCTAAAAGGCAAATACTGATTTGGGGGTTACAAATAAATTTTGATATGTAGACAAATTCACCATTTGGAATCTATGAATACTGAACATTGAGTAAACCTACACAATAATCTGTATTCTTAAAAATTTTAATTCTTACTCTAAGATAACAATTATTATCCTAGATGATTTATAATAATAATAATAACAATAATTGGCATTCACTGAGTAAATGTCAGGTCAGGCATTTGATATTCATTTAACAACCATGACTATACTGTTCTACAAAGAAATGAAGGCTTACAGAAATAAAGCTAAATGCACACCTCTAGAAATGGACTGGGAATAACTCAAAGCAAAGTCTGAGTTCAAAGATGCAAAGCTCTTAACCACTAGGTTGCACTTCTTATTACAAACAGTATGATGTTCAATTATTCAGGGTCAAGAAACATTGGTGGTTAAAAGAACGACATTTTCCATTTTAGTGCTGCTTTGAGTTTTGGATTTCATGTTCAAGACTTTACTTACCTTTGAACGTACTACTGAAATGTAAAATAATGTTTTCTTCCGTGTGTCCTGTATGATGCAATATTCTTAATTTTTACCTTTAAATAAGTTCATATTATCCTTAACATGCACTCTCATTAAAAATGTGAGATAGCCAGGCATCACGGTAAATGCCTATATTCCCATCTACTTTTAATGGTGAGGTGAGAGACTGGCTTGAGCCCAGGAGTTTGAGTACAGAAAAATAAAATTATTTATGTTTTCAACCAAGGCTTGTTTGTCCTTGAATCATTTACAAGCTTCCCATTTAGCACACTGGGTAGTGTCCTAGACCAACCCTCTAAGCCCATTTACTCCATAGGGAAACTAGACTAGAGAAATTAAGATCAGAGAAGGCTGAATAGCAAGGTCTGCATCAAAAGAGTGAGAGAAAAATCAATATATTTTTGCCTATATCAGGTAACATAGCTGAGTGGTGCTTTCCAGAATGATGTCCCCCTGTTAGTTGGTAATCAACATTATCATCATCATCACTATTATCACTATTTTTGGTCTTATAGTAGCTATCAACATACAGTGCTACCACTTATCGCGGATTAAGGACTACTGCGACTCCACTAAAGTGATACAGTAAAGCCCTAACCGCCAATGTGAATATTTGGAGCTGGGACCTTTATAAAAGTAATTAGGGCTAAATGAGTTGAAAAAGGTAGGGCCATGATCTGATAAGATTATTGTACTTATAAGAAGGGAAAGAGAAACCAGATCTCTCTCCTCAGGCCCATGTTCACAGGGGAGGCCATATCAGGACATAGTGAGAAGGCAGCTGTGTCCGCAAACTAAACAAGAGCCCTTACCAGAAACTGGTTTGGCTGGCACCTTGATCTTGGATTTCCCAGCTGCCAGAATGTGAGATACAAATTTCAGTTGTTCAAGCCATTCAATCTATGGCATTTTGTTATAGTAGCCAACCAGAATAAGAAAACAACTTTAATATAATCTCATTTTGTGTGCTAAAAAATTATAATATGATTTACCATGATCCATTGGTGGTGAAAGGGCTCTAGTCTCCACTAAGCTAAATAACTTGTTCAAGGTTATAGTCAATGAGAGGTGTGTGTGTGTGAGGTTTTGAGTGGGGGGGTCATTAGATATCACTCACGCAGTGCAACTTCAGACCTAAACTCCTAATGATGAGAACATCCCTATTTCCCATAGATGCATGTAATTTAACTTTAAAATTTTATTATGGATATATGATTTAAATGCTTCCTTTTAAAACTCCCTTTTTATCATAAGTAGTTTATTTGTTGAGAAGTTTTGCAATTCAACATTGTATAAAGCTACCCTCACATGTTGACTAGGCCTTTTGTCCATGCGTTTATTCATATTTCTGTTTTAAACAACTCATGCTCCTTTATGATGCAGAGAGGAATTTTTCAGTCCATTCAGAGGAGATTTCTTTTCTTTAACAGGATGGAATATTTCTAGATACTAACACTTTTGTGGCAGAATTCAAAGGAAAGTTGTCTAAGGGCAGCATGTGTTTTAGAAGAGTTTCTCAAATGCTTTCCTGTCCTTTGTTAAACTTTATATTTTTTAAGGTCTTTGAAAGGAAGTACAGTGCCTTATATTCAAAAGATGTTAGAAGAACATAAACTAGATTTCTATTGGTTTAATTTGACATTTCTTTGAAAATATGCAAGGTGGCAGAGGAAGAATTTCCTCAAGGAAGTCCAAAATTTCAGTTCAGAAAAGACCAGTTTGTCTATAGGTGCAGTGATTCAAAGTGCTTAACGCTGTGATGTAACTTGAGAGAACACAGGACCCCACAGAAGACATGTGAAATATCAGTTGGGCGTATTTTCAAACAGAAGAATTTCCTGTCCAGGCTGACTCCCTTGTTTGAAGTAAAAGTCTCTAATGTTTCAGCTTCATGTACAATCGTATTGGGATGTGCAATCATTGCAAATGGAAAATATCAACAAATATAGGGGATTGGTTGTTGGAACACAATTTCGCATAAAGAGAATAAGTCATATTTGTAATCTATCTTCTTTAACTTAAACTTCAGTAGATTTTTAAAGTAATTTATCATATTTCACATAAGTTCCTGAATGGGAAAATGATAATAGTTACGTCTTGCTATTCGATTTCTTTTCCTAGTATGTTGCCGCGTTAGCTTACTTTCCCTTAGTAACAGCCACCACCATCTCCACGGCTCAGGTTCCTTTAGTGACATCACTCTCACAACTGAAGTAATCTTGCAAAATCGCTGTCTCTGCTTTTTAGGGGCATATTATTGTTTCTTTCTTTGGTAAGAGGGAAACTGAAAGAACAAGTCTCTATTTCTCCCCCAGGATATTAAGGGGCCATCAGGGAGTGGCTCTCTTTTCCCCAAAAGCAACTCAAAGCTGGAGACTGGTGACTCCCAAGGACGTCCTCAGCCCAGGCTGAGATTCCTGAAATGCCAATGTGGCAGCGCTGAGCCCTGCAGCCTTTCTCAGCAGCTTCTCTGGCTTTGCCTCTGGGAACTATTCTCGGGGATGCTAAAAGCAGAGGATTTTATATATTTACCTGAGACTTCTTCCAACTTCGTTTCTCATTGGCAGTGAGTCCTAGTCATACTTTCACACTCTACTTTCTGCTTCTTTGCCTCCTCCAAAGGTTTGAATCACATATTCTTCCCTGAGTTTGGATATCAATTTGCTAGCTCCCCTAGAATACATTACCTTGAAGAGGCACAGCTTTCCCATCTCACTCACGCTGTACCGCGTCGCCGCCGGGTAGGACTTGCAGTCCTTTGATAGCCCGTCTATCTGCTTACCTACCTCCCTTCCGTAGTCATCTGTCCACAAAAACATGGCATCATCCCTAAACTTGTCACATATGATGATGTCCCACAACCTGTATTTTAACAGGGCCACTATTATTGCCATACATTGCCAACATTAAATATGCTTTCACATTAAACAGAGCAGATGAAGTCCACTGTATTTTGTATATTATTTGGTAGTAATGGTCAAGTCATAATAAATTGAGAAAATATTACAACTTGAACAGATGAAGAAAATACCTACACATGTATAATATACTCAAAACCCTAATGTATTAGATCTTTCAAGTTACTGGAGATCACTCAGAAATTAATTGGTAGTGAAGTTACCGTAAGCTCTTTAGAACAAATAAAAAAAGTGTTTCTATTCTCTCCTCTTATACATATTAGAAATTAAGTTCCTAAAATATGTAGTGTTATCTAAACTGCATACTTATGAAAGGATTTGAGCAATAAAGCACTCTCTGTAGTTAGCAGTTGGTGACAGAACATGAACACTTATTAATACTCCTACACTAAAATAATTAAATAATGCCTCCCTGGATCTGCTGGACTTGCTTTTTTAGGGTAAATATTTGATTAATTATGCCCGAACAAAAAAATAAATGGCAGTATTTTCTCATTTTAATAATTTAAAGAAATAATAAGATGTGATGGGCCACTTGAAAATATCTTATCTGGTTTTGTCAAAAGCAGAGGTGAAAATTCAATTACGGAGTTTAAAGAGTATACTGCATATTAGTAATTTTTAAATTATAAGTGTTCTGGGCAGCACCTGTGGCTCAAAGGAGTGGGGTACTGGCCCCATACGCAGGAGGTGGCGGGTTCAAACCCAGCCCCGGCCAAAAAAAAAAAAAATTATAAATGTTCCATAATTCTAAACATAGCTAGATTTATTGAGCTTAATACTTTTAATATTAACTTATACCCAAGTAGAAGAGGGAAATCATTATCTCTGATAATAGCAATACATCTTTTCATTCAAATATTACCTGGTTTTTAGGCAGCTATGATTGGGGATTTGAAACAGGGAATTTTGGTATTTCACAAAGCATGGGTGGTGAGATCTCAGAGATGTTGGGACAAAACACAAGCACAATCACAAACACACAAATACACATGCGTACAAATATACAAATAGTTACAGTAGACCCCTCTATCTAAAGTTTATCTTTCTCCAGTCTCACGTATCCATGGTCAACTGCATTTTACAAATACTTCATGGAAGAAGACAAGCAATCCATATGTTCTAAATTGTGTACTGTTCTGAGGAGCATGATGAATACGCATGTCATCCACTATCGACTGGGGGTGTGAACGGTCCCTTTGTCTAGAATCTCATGCCCCTGCCCCATTATCTCAGTTATTAGACTTACAGTTGAAGTGTTTGTGTTTTAAGCAGTCCTTATTTTACTTAATAATGGCCCCAGGGGATGAGAGTAGTGATGCTGACAATTCCGAAGTGCAGACAGATAAATAAGCAACAAAGACCACAACAATAAAAACATACAGCACTTCTCTTAAGTAAAAATGTAAAAGTTCTGAACATGATAAGGAAAGAAAAAAAAATCCAAGGGTGGTGCCTGTGGCTCATCGAGTAGGGCGCTGGCCCCATATACAGAAGGTGACGGGTTCAAACCCAGCCTCGGCCGAACTGCAAAACAGAAAAACAGCCAGGCGCCTGTAGTCCCAGCTACTCGGGAAGCTGAGGCAAGAGAATGGCCCAGGAGTTGGAGGTTGCTGTGAGCTGTGATGCCACAGCACTCTATCTAGGGTAATAAAGTGAGACTCTGTCTGTACAAAAAAAAAAAAAAAATCCAAGATCTAAGAACAAATATGTTATCTGTCAAATTGCAAACAATGCATTGTTACAATTTTCTATTTTATAATGAGTTATTGTTTATCTCTTACAGTGCCTCATTTATAAATTAAACTTCATCATAGGAGTGTGTGTGTGTTGGGGGAACATGATATATCTGGAATTCAGTACCATCTAAAATTTCAGGGATTCACTGCTCATGGAGCATATCACCCTCAATAAGGAGGAATACCATAATTCAAAGACATACAAATAATGATGGACTTTATAAAAATTTGGAGAAAGAAATAGCAAAATTGTTTCTTAAAAGTGGCTTATAATCATAGTAGGAAGGGAAAATAACTTATTATAGAATTAATTTTCTTACAGAAAAAATACTTGAATGCTGTAAATAAATACATAAATCTATAAAAATAATTTTAAATCAACTTCTTTTGAGGCAACATTAATGAAAATATCTTCTACAGGGTAGAACCACTTAATAGCCTTAATGTATTGAATTTAGAAAGTACGTTAGACATATTTTATTTCTGTGTGCATAACTTCTAATATTTATTTGTTTACCTTTTCAAAAAGATGATTCATTTGAATTTTGAAATCTTTAGCTGAGTATAGTGATGAATAGTTTTATTCGAGAGAAGGGAATAGAAGGAAAGCAAAAAACAAATAAAATACAAAGAAAGTGAGAAAAGAAAGAAAAAGGTATGCGACAGTTCTCACAAGACTAACCGTATGAATCATCTTTCAAAAAATGAAGTGCCAGGGAATATCTACATTATTTTAGGTGATGAAATTGTTTTCACTTGTCTTTTAGGTGGGTTATAAAACATCTTGTTAAATATGTTAGTAGTGAAAAAAGGCATCCGTATATTCTACCAGTCGACAAGATTGAAATCTGCTTAAGTTAACAAACAGTTGCCCATATGAGAGATGTTATTTTACAATTGAAAAATGCACATTTATGTATTTTTTTAATAGATGCATACTCAGTGATACTTTTTTCTGAGGTCTTTACAAATCATATTTTAAATATTTACCCGATACTCTGTATTAAGCTCCCAGAAAGCTTTAATTCACTAGTGTGGCAAGCTGTTTTGCCTTTTTTTTTTTTTCCTACCCAGCATTATCTGTATGTGTTTACAGGCTCCACTGTAAGGAGCCCCAGATGAATTAATATGGCCCATCTTGTTGATAATCCATATTTAAAACTCTATAAATACATGGGTGACATTATCAGCTATCATTGTGCCGATCTCCACTTTAAGTATCTAAATACATATCTACCAGCTTAAGCTGTGTCTTGAAAGGCCCCTCGGTGTGAATTTCTATGATAAAGTATACAGATGCAATGCAAATTGACCTTCGAAGCCCCGTTACAACTGCTTGTTATTGCTGTTGTTAAAATAAAACACAAAGCTATAGAGTACATTTAAAGTACACATTAAATTTCTGAACTGAAAATTTTCCTTTTCAGAAAATTGTTCCACAATCCATAGCAAAGGCTGCCCACAGCTTTACAGCTTTTCCTTAACAGTTTATTTTATGTGTCCTACAAACTATGATGAACACATTAAATAAGATTCTATGAAATATACAAAAGGCACGGTGGCCTTTCTTTTCCTTTTGGGGGGCCATCATTTGCGTTTCAATAGCATGCATATAGATGGTACAAGGCAGCTGTTACACGGGTCTGGCAATAACAAGGTATCTGGTGTATAACAAAACAACCATTGCCATAAAATAAGATTTTTATATGTTCTCCTCTTTACAAAGAATCCATGCAGACTGATGTTCCTGGTTAACAAGCTACATAGGTTATGTCATCTTTAGGGACTTTTATATCATTTGTACGGTTGGGAGTATTTCCTTGTGTCTTATTTCTCTAAAACATTATCCACTGATTCCAGCTAAAGACAACATTTGTATTCAGTGTTTACTGTGAAAAATGGGAAAACAAAATTAAATAGTAATATGACGACCTTGTGTATTTATTTCCTTAAAGTAGATTAAAATGTATCTTTTTTTTTTGGTTGCAGCCATCATTGTTCTTTTTGGCGGGTCTGGGCTGGATTCGAACCCACCAGCTCAGATGTACATGGCTGGCGCCCCAGCCCATTGACCCACAGGCGCCGAGCCAATTAAAATGTATCTTAATCACAGATTTTAACATTCTCTTTCCCCGTTATTGGTTTTGTCACTGGTATCTCAAAAACCCTTGAAAACATATGTTAGAATGTAGACTAGTGTTAAATTCAGAGTCAGTTCTGTTAATTCCACCATGTACTGGCCATCACAGACATATGTTGGGTGATTTAAGCCACAAACACACTCACATGCATGCTATCTCCCCAAAAGGACACGCATAAAGGCATTCATTGACTTGTTGTTTAGATGTACATTCATTTAAGATCTAAGCAGAGACCAGATACTGTCTCTTAATCCTGTCCCTCTGGGTTGCTCCATTGCCATATTCTGCTCAGGGGCCCCAGAAGCCAGCCCATCCCTACGTGTTCTCAGCACACAGTAGCATCTGGTATATTAGACCTGGTATTCACCCTACCTCCCTGTAACAATGCCCCATGCACCCATCCACGAACATATGTCGGTACCTGGAGGGCATAAGATGCTGCTTGCAATGGGCCTTGACCCTCGTCTCAGATTCAGGAATTGGAAATGAGGAAGAAGTCCCTCCATATCAAATTTGGAGACTTATTAAAACAGAAGAAAGTGATTATAGGCTAAAAGTAGCAACAAGTATTCAGTACGTGTAGCCTTGGAGATATTAATGTTTAGACTATTATGTTCACCAGAGAGCCCTAGGATTGTGTGTGTGTGTGTGTATGTGCGTGTTTGTGTACGTACGTTGGAATAGTTCAATAGACCTGGTGTCCTAGAGAAAAGTCAGCTTCTTAAGGAAGATATTTCTCCTGGTGATGTGGTGATGTTACAAGGTTTATATTATTTGGGTTTCTCCATTTGTCCCTATCTATGTGGAAGTGCAACCGCTTAAATTTCAAAGCAGAGATTGCAGTAGCACTCACCCTTAATGAAGGTTTAGACAGAATTATCATTGTTAAGGGCACACACCTTGTGTCGCTGGCATCTCAAACGTCGGTCTACCTGAAGTTCACTGCTGATGGTAATTGATTTCCTTCCTCCAGTCAGCTTAACGTAGATCAAGAGTGAAGTGGCACTTGGCTACACACACGATCTCCACAGCTGCAATTCTGCTGTTGCCTATCATACAGAGTCCTTTTATGGTTTCCATAGAGGCAGGGGATATTTCTGAATTTAATTTGGAGACACCGATTCTTCCTCATATATGTGAGTTAGGGAAACGTCTACACACTAATAGATGTAGTAAAAAAATTGCCTCCTTTACCATCATCAGCTTCTTACCTTTTCCTTTCTGTGCTTGCAATGGCTTTATAGAAATTCATTTTCATTACTCAAACATTAGGAAACAATGTTTCATTCTTATTTTTCAAAACTTAGGATTAATAAATGGGTATTATCACTACAGAAAGACAGATACGTATATGGTTGAGGATATTTTGTTGTTTTATATGCTCAAATTTGAAGTAGTTTTATGCTGTCCTCATTTCAGAAAAGAGACGAGATGTTCTACTTCTACAATAGGACGAAATGACACACAGTCTAAGAGACTGCAGCAAGTCAAACCCTCAGTGGACCTGCGCTGTGGCTTTGGAAAGTGTCATACAAAGCCCGAAAACGTCACTAAAGAAAAAGGGGGGAGGTGAGAGGAGACAGGAATTGCCCCCTCCTGTTCAGTGCAGATGGCTTTGAAGAACTGGGATTTCAATCACATTAGAACTAATTTCCTGTGTATGCACTGGGAGAACAAATAAGGGAAATACATGTTCCTTTTCCAGTGTAATGTTTAAAATAAGACCCAGGCCATAAGTAAATTATTTTGTAAGCAGACCCTGCCCTCAGATATAATAGTGGCTATAAGATTTATTGGATTTCAAAAGTTGTCATACCATACAGAATAAGAATTAAGAAAAAACGTAACCTTATAATATAAAGGTAATTGCAGCAACTTTGATATTAGTGAAGTATCACATGTTATTCCCAGAAGAGTCCATGGCAATGGTCCCATCTAATTTTCCTCCCTTCCAACCTTCTCCGTTCCTAATTTCCCAAGTTAGGGGCCTCAGGGTTGTGTCAGCATCTCATTTCTGAAATATCTGCAATTCCTCCCATTGGAATGCCACTGCTTATCCCACACTTTCTTACTTGGGCCCCTAATCATCTTTTATTTGAATCAAAGTAATGATTTCATATCTTCTCAAATACTTTTCTAGTGAGAAATACAAAGCAATGAAGAGACTAACTGTGAGGGGGCTTCAGATAACACTTCAGGTCTATGGTTAACCCCTTAAATTAGATAGGTGATCTTATTTTTTATTTTGGATTAATATGAGGGTACATACAATTAGGTCACATTGTTTGCCTGTGTAATGCAAAGTCCACGTTGTAGTTGGGTACTTCACCAAGGAAGTGTGCCACACAGCCTGTATTGTATTCAGTTGTGTTTCCCTCCTCTGTGGGCCTATAGTTGGTATACTAGTGTTAGGATAGTACTGAGTGCAAGGGATGCTTGCTTTTCTATTCTTCAGATACTTTACTAAGGAGAATGCTCTTCAGATCCTCCAGGTAAATACAAAAGGTGTAAAGTCTTCATCTTTTTTGTGGCTAAATTGTATTCCATGGTAAACATGTATCACAGTTTATTAATCCATTCATGGGTTGATGGGCACTTGGGTTGTGTTCACATCTTTCTGATTGTGATTTGAGCTGCTGGAAACATGCAAGTGTAGGTGCGATTGTTGATATTTTGGAGCTACCGAACACCTATTGGAATGTTTCTGTTGATGTATGCCAAAATAATAATTTTTGCAATTATATTTGACATCGTTATTTGCAATATTTGCATATGTAAAAGTAGTGTATTCTCAACAATAGTGATAGACTGGCTTACAGACCAGGCATTTCAAATCTAGCTTGCTTCTAAAATTGCTCTCATTGTTTTATTTTTCATGAAATATATTTAATATAAAAAATACAGGGAAAATTTGCTGTTTAAATTTCTTGAACATTTTATAAATTGTGGCTAATTCTTAACTTTATTACTAGATTCACACTATGTTAGGAAAAATAATATATTTTTCAATAGCATTTTATTCTGTTTTAATTTGCAGTATTTATAATTCATGCAGGTAAACCTGAATAATAAGCATTGGGGGGTCAATCACATAATTGTCATGCAATATACATAATAGAAGGCTTTTTTTTCCCCCTGTAAGTGTACAGTGTTTGTCAAAGAGACTTTTACATGTGCCTGTATTTATGCATTCCTTATTTAGGAGGCTGCAGGATATTGTAAAACTCATTATCATAATTCCCTTTATTTTTTTAGTTTTGTTACTTCTTAAACATATTCTGTCCTTAAAAATATTTATATATGATTTAAGACCCTTTATTTTTTAAAATAAGTTATCTTGGAAAATAAGAACATTCTGTGCTAGAGTTTTTATTTAACCTGCCCATGAGGTAACAATTACATGAGAATTCAGGCTGAGACAAACCACTGAGGTACTGTTTTCAGCACCCAAATGGCCTCTATGAAACAGAGCATCCAGGGGTATATTTTCTTTTAACTTGACTTCATTTCTCCCTAATTAGTGGTGTGCAATGTACCATCATGGTGCCTGCTTCACCCCCTTGGTTCTTGCACCTCCCTTTGGGGATTTCCCAGCTGCTTTGCTTTACTCTTGTAATTGAAATCTTAACTTGTTCCAGGCAGTAATTGATAGTGAACCCAACCATTTTATGTTTGTCATGCAACAGATGTACAACAAAAACACTCAGAGTGTCATATGGAAAAATGGCCCTATCAGAGTGAAATCAGAGCCATCCTTATACCACAGCTTCCAGACTCTCAACATTTTAGCTTTTTGCCTTCCTACGAATGCTTTGTTGCTGTACAAGTCAATAAAAATTATAATTTTCTTTTGATATATATATTGATTCTTCTTTAGCTTTTTTATATGACTCTATTGTAAAGATTGCACTGAATAAGATGGATTAGTTAACAAATAGAGTTCTCTGTGTACTTCTTTTGTCAAAGTCAGTCACTGATTTTAATTAATTAATCTTACATAAATGCATCTATGTCCATGAATAAATCAAAAGATATTTGAATTAATTATAATTTTTTTATTTTTAAATACTTGCAAATAAAAATTGGACATCTAAAAACAATGAATATCTAAATTGATTCATCAGAATCATAATTACATCTGTATCCAAGATTCAGAGACTTTGTATCAAGTAATCTTATCTTTTTAATATAATATAAAGGACTTTTGAGTAGTTAATTCCATATATTAGGATATATTAAGTATTCGCCATTAGTTCTGTGTATTTTGTAATATTGCTGGATAGAATTTTGTATGAATATATTGTCATATACCCATTGTCAAGGTCAGTGGCTTGACTCATGTGGAAAGGGACACTGTGGACTGAGCCGGACAGTGACTAAGGGAATTGGCCATACTTATGATGGTCAACGCCCTTTTCACATGGAATGAGATGCCCAATTGCAGGGCCTATGGCATTAAGACATTTTAGGCAAGGACTTCATGAAGTCAGATCCAGAAGTCAAAGTGCAGAAAGAAAATAAGAAAGAAAAATGAATCAGAACATATATTTCCAATTATTCTTATCAGCTTTTTTTCAAAACACCAGCCAATCCCTGAAACTTCAAGGACTAGTGTGGGAGGGAAAAATAATTGACAAGTATTTGAAGGTGTGATTGCACACCAACCAAGAGTTTTAGCTAATCAGATCTCTGAACCCCAGTATAGACATGAAAGGCTAATTAACTCACTGTGGGGGGTGGGGGGGAACTGAATAACCTGGTAACATCAGAGATGTATTTTTGAAAAATGATTGATGGTATGACAGCAAGTAGATTTAAAGATGGAGAGGTGGAAGCAGGGCGAGGAGGTGAAACTTGTTAAAATACCCAGGTAAGATTCAGAATTGAAGAAGACAATGGCAGAGGGCCTTGGGGACACCGAATGCAGAGGAAGACACTTCAGAGGTGTGATTGGTGTGACTGGCTGCATGTTGGGAAGGGTGAAGGAAAGTGAAAGCGAAAAATGCCCCAAGTATCTGTAGCCTGACTAGAAACTGTTTTAACATTAGGAAAAGAAGGAAGACACTTGAGAGAAAAAATAATAATAATTATAATAATCAGAGATTTAGGGGATCAAGTAAAAAAATATTCAGGGCATGACATTTTGGAAATTGTGTTGCTGTATCTGTATGCAGTATAAATCGATTTATTAAAAACAGGAATCTTGGAGTTCAAAAAAAGAGTTGTCTAACTAAACATTAAACGTACAAAGCGATCCTTGCATAGTAACAAGTTACATAATGTTTTAAATATATTTGAGAATATTCCATAAGATGACACCTTTGAACACAAGTATGTTAAGACATTTATAGTCTAATATTATTTTTAAGGATTTTAAAAATATTTGCCACTTTTTAGGATAAATAATGTTTATATAAAATGTATTAAGAAACTGATTAAAATTTCATTATTGTGTTTTGCAGTTTACAAAAGCACAGAATGGATGATCATTTGAGCATGTTAGTTTCTTTTCACTAGTTCAAAATGTAGTTCTAGCGCTTTCCTTTTTAGTTCTGAATTATTCAGATAAGTGACATTATTTTTATAATGATCATTTCTTCCCTTTGAATAAGTCTCTTATAGAGATTAGTGCATCATACATAATAAGCAGAAGAGATAAATGAGTTGCTTTAACTAATTCTAGTGCATCACGTGTTTTCCTTAAGTTTGAAAAAGAATAGAAACACAGCACTTATATTTGGCTATGTTTGTAATAAGACATGCATATAAATGCATACATTTTATTTCAATTGTAATATTAAAGTGCAAACATTCACATGCGTTTTTATGTACTACAGTTTTTCATGCTAGCATGAAAAATTGTGTTAATATTGGTTTAATTTTAATGAAATAGAACAAAAGGTTGTAAAATATATCAAATACATGTTAGCTATTAATATGTGAGGGAGTTCTTTCTATTGAAAACCTGACTAAATTTACCATTCTTATTAATGTGTACATGAATATATACGAAGTATTTATTTTATTTATAAAAAATTCAAACCCCACTTTTTTCCAAATCTGTTTCAACAATGAGCTTTCCCTTAAAAACATGTTTTCAGTTAGATAAAATAAAAATATTTCTGTGAATGTAAATCTGACAGTGCTTGGTATTGCTAGGTTGATTTAACTGGTCCACAGTTCTCAAATGGCTGTAGTGTACCCAGGGAAGCTCCCTGGAAGAAGGAAATTTAAATGCTTTCCAGATAGACTATATGGAGTTTGTGACACTTACAGAAGAATGAAAAATCATGATAAAACAATATGGAATGAAATATATGTTCTATAACCTGAATATATGTTCAGAGACTTAGAAGTCATGGTTAAAACACAAAACTGAAAAATATGGCAGAATGGATTAATTTCATTTAAAATACTTTATGCCTTAATTTTAATTGTTGATGTTTAATTTTTTTCATCGTGTTTTGGTGAAAATGTAGTATGCAATTTCATTTACACCATCTTATTACAATTGCTTTTTCTGGCACTGTGATTGAAAAGGAAGAGAAAGAAGCTCTGAGTGTTCATTCCTGTGGGCGTGTGCTTGGCAGTTGCGTCCTGTAACTCTTGCCTGGGGATTACTTTTATCTTCTTGAAACCTATTTGATGAAAAGAATGAGCAAATCTCATAGCTACCTAAGAATGACTAAGAGGGTTCTATTTACAGAGAAAGTTATTTGAGCATAAAGAATTGAAACATGAAATATTTCGTAGGTGTTTTCAGTTGACTTTTGGACAGGGCATCATCGTACAGAAATTATAGAAAAATAAAGGGTTATGTTCACTACACAATGTTGTTCACCTCTTCCCTTTCTCATTACTTGATTTGTAAAAGGAAAGCAAGAAGCAACAAGGAAAAGAGAACAAAGGAAACAGGGCAGAACTGGGTAAAGGTAGAAGGTTGTTTAGAGCACCAGCTCAGGGAGCGGCGGAGGAATCCATGATTCTGAGAAGAGTCTTGGCGCACAGACTGCTCTGGCTCCCCCACATATGCTTGCCCCTTTTGGTGCAGGACTGTTAACTTCTCTGTCTCTAACTTTTCTCCTTTGTAAAATGAAGCCACCAACAGTAATAATTCACGAGGATTAAGTCAGATAATACTTGTAAAGCATTTAGAAAATCATTTGGCACATTTTAATAACTGGGTATTTATTAAGTACAAAATAGAAGGAAACTCAAGGGAATACTAATTTGGGGTGGTTTGGGAATGAAAAAAGACAATTTTAAAAATAAAAAAAAAAAAGGCTTCAAGACCAGGCATGGTGCCTCACCCCTATAATCCTAACATTCGGGGAGGCTCAGGTGAGAGGAGCCCTTGAGCTCAGGAATTTGAGACTAGCCTGAGGAAGAATGAGACTCTATCTCTACCAAAAAATAATAGTAATAAAAATTAGCTAGGTGTTGGGACGCACACCTGTAGTCCCAGCTCTTTGGCAGGCTAAGGCAGGGGATGGCTTGAGCCCAGCAGTTAGAGGTTGCTGTGAGCAAGGATAACGCCATGGCCCTGTAGCCTCGGGCAACAGAATGAGACTCAGTCTCAAAAAGGAAAACATAACAAAAAAAAGAAAGAAACAAACAAACTTCATCTAACCGTTCCTCAAAAGCACATGCTGAAGCAAACAGCCAACCTTCATAATTTTGGCACATCACATGACCTGCCAATTCCATCTATGCATGGGTAACATGTACCAGGAAAATCCTCACATAATTTGCCTGTAGGTGGGTGGCCCCACATATTAACAGTTACAATGGGGGATGAGGACAATGCTTATTTTAGTTCTTACTTGGGTACACATTTCATATGGGACACTTTTGTAAGCTGGTTTTGCACCTTAGCACTGCCATTCCTTGGCTAACTATGTGAAGTAGACGATTTTATACAAAAATTTTGAGGCTCAGAAAACTGACACAAATCACATGACTAGTCTGTTGGGGATCTGGAATTCGGGCCACGCAATCTGCCCCCAGATTTTTGCTCTTACCCTTCAATAACAAATGGTAGTTGGAAACAAAGCAAGTCAGTCACAAGTTTATTCAGAAATATGTATTCACATTTCACAAAGGCCCAGAAGTCCTTCCACACTCAATGAATAAAAAGGGGGGAGGATCACACTTCCAATCTCAGACAGTTCAGTTTATTTTGGATAAGACAGATAAAAAGCCAAAATTACCATGTAGTGGAATAAGTGCCAATAGAGATGCACAGAAAAAAGATCCAACTTCTATACCTGCAAATGTCGGGTCCAGATAAAGATGTAATATAGGAAGGGAACTGAGTGGAATTACTAGGAAGAACAAGAAGTTTGAGACAGACAAAACTAGATACCAGGAAGACATTCCCAAGAAAAGAAATAGTATACAAATGTTTAGAAAAAATACTTGAGAATGATATTGAATAAAAAAACAATATGATAAAGAAAGGAAATTTATGCCATTTGTAGAACATAAAGATTGTTGGTACTCCAGTTCAAATTTTTCTTAGCCTATTGGTGACAATACTCTAGATTTTGATTCCCAGGGGCAATAGAAATGGCTTCGCCATATGAACTTCAGTGTTCACTATCATGGACAACATCAAACTCGAACAAATGCAATGTCTTTCAACTTTGTTTCCCTGTGTGACTAAATGCTTTCCCACTTATTCCTAACTGTTGTTTTCTTCGCTTCTGATGTTTCAGCCCACCTAGCATTACTTTCATGCTCAGATCTTAGTAGTTCTCATACCTAGGAAAACATACGCTGTTTCCTTTATATTTTAAATTCATGTGCTTTTGATTTCAACTTTTATCTCACATTAAATGTCTAGAGTTATATTTAAGCTTTTGCTTTCCTCCTTGTCTTTATAATTTAGTGATTCTAAAAAACTTCGTTAATGGAATACATATGAAATGGATTGGGGGGAGGATAGTCAAACTAAGATTGGTTCCCCTTTTAAATTGTATTATATATGGCTGTCTTCTAATAATTTCTGTGTAAAAACATCAATCCCTTTGGTTATAAATATATTAATTCAATTTATTTATAGGCATTCATTGTACAAAATTTTTGTTGGGGTGGCTAGGTGGTTAGGATGAGGACATATTTTGTAGCACTGTAACTAACCCCAACGAAAAGTTAACCCAGCACATAACACAGAGTGGGAAAAAAATAGAACCGTAGTTCATCCGTCACTTTAGTGTCATGACCTCTGTTGGATCTACTAGCAAATTCTGTGTTATTGAATCACAATGACAGACCCAAATACAAATGTCGTGACTTTGCTGTGTTTCCTGGGTCTTGCCATATCACCATCACCATGTTATATTCCCTTCCTGGGAACACTTTGGAAGATTTAGAGGCTTTCAGCCTAATCTGACTGGCTCCACACAAACAGCTGGAGCTTTGCCCAGAGCTGAGCCTGATTATGTCAACAAGACAGCCTTGTCCACAGGGGAGCTCCAGCCGGGTGTGCGGGAGTTCTGGGAACCGCCATGAATTAGCTTTATATGCTCCAAGAGGCAATTTCCTACAAAAACAGACTTCACAAGCTGCCAGAGGAAATTGTTTCCCATTGGAACTAGGCCTAGCTCATGATTGTCTTTAGTGACTATGCCACTTTAGTAGTCAGTCCTCAGGACATTCCAGGTCTAGCCTTTGGATTCCAGTTCTCCACAGAAATGTTAGCCCAGCACATGTCAGTACACTTCCGTCATAGCTGCGGAGCTGTTGTTTTGCACCCACTTCTATAAATTATTGAGTTTAAAAGTTAGCTAACAAGGCAGATTTTTTTCTGACATCAACTTAAACAAGGTTGCTGCTACCTGTATGACATAAAACAGGGCATTCTATTAAACATAGCATTTGAGTTAAGGAGACATACAAAGCATCTACCATTCATTAGCCTTTTGCTGCAGCGTTACAAGGAACAATAGGTAGCTTCACTTACAGATGTATTTAAATACTAGAGACATTTCAGTAAGCATTATGCATTTTAACTCTCTACATAGAGTATTCTAGCTGGAAGACCAGAAAGAAGACATTTCAGTAAGCATTATGCATTTTAATTTCTCTACATAGAGTATTCTAGCTGGAAGACCACCAGAAAGGTTAATTCTTAAATGCCCCTGTGTGCAAAGAATTGACATTGTACAGAAAACCAGTTTGGGTTTAATAGCCTCATGCATAAACAGCAGACTATACTACCTTTTGTAATTTCTATGAAGCAAATGTCGGTTTCAGAGGATTCCAGTGAGCTCCTGGTCTTCTACAAAATGTAAAAATATATAATTTGTAATTTGGGTGAAATTGTAAAATATACATGCACCTAAAATTTCATAAAGAAAAAGCCCATCAGACATATAAAAAGTATATTCGCGAACACAAACTTGTAAAAAATGTCAAGAGGACACCAAAGCACAAAGAAAATGTGTGTATAAGAAGGGCTATATTATCGTAAAGTGGTGGATTTATGAGATTTCATTTTTTTTCACTCTGCCAAGGGTAGTTTTTCCTCCATAGAGACAGAGATTTCGGTAGAAGACTCACTGAACTTATGTATTGTCAGCTCATTCTCAGCTATTCAAGCAGCTCAAGTCACGGACACATCATTTCTCGTACAGGTTGTGCTCTGTATTTTCCTACACAGTGTGAGAAATAATTTGGTTAAATCACAAGTTTATACAAAGTAGTTTCCTCTTTCTATCCATAGTCTTAATCTGAAAAACTGATGATTATATACTCATAAAGTCCTACTCCATAAATATTTGACATAAACTTTCACGCAAGTGTGACTTCTTTTCTTCATGAAATTGTTAAAACTATAAGTAAAAATCGTAATAAATGTATAAGCCACCATTTACTAAATCCTTCACAAAGTCACGTGCAAAGATAAGGAACAATGCCCACCCGAGTGTGATTATTCTCCCTAAACAGGAAAGGCTGTTAGACAGTAAGGAGAGAGAAAAGGAGAATATTATGTTGGCCACAGAGAGGCAGAGAGTGGGTGAGGAAGACAAGTGTATGGTCTCTTTTTTCTTGGAGTTGAGAGCAGCAGGCAAAATGTTATGGAAAACACGGATTTAAGACTGAAAATAAGCAGAATTTACACCTGTGGAAGTAAACGTGAAGGATGGAGGGCTGTCAAAAGGATCCGTGTGAAAAAGATAAGATCTGATCTCTGAGGAAGAGTTTCAGTTCAGTTTTATTAGAAAGGTTACTCAGAGAAATCAGTAAAGACATCAGAGTAGCAAGGTCAAAGCGGCATAGCTCTCCTGTAGATATGCTCACCCCACATTCATGTGCAAGATAATTGGAAGGAGAATGCGTAATCAGCTGGGAGATTACATAGTAGAGTATATTATTTAAAATAGGGACAGGGAGAATGAAAAGAAAAGGAAGACTCTGGCATACAAAAAGACTTAACTAATTGTTTTGTAAAATGACGAAGAGGCACGATGTTAAGCTTCTGAGACGCAGTGATTGGGAGCCTGTTGGTTTCATTTATGAGGAGCCAAGGAAGAACGCAGGTAGTGGTAGAAATTGTTCAGTGCTGTGCGTGATTCATCTATCACCAATGTAGCATCCTAGAGGCTTAAGATCACTGGAGAGGATCCAGGACGAGAAAAACATTTGGTAATTATGTGACTTAAGCTAATGATTGAATGTCTCTGATATTAACAGCTATTCCATAAGATGGAAATCATGAGAAAAATGTACACATTTTAATTTGTGTTATGGAATATGTGGGAAAGACATTTCGGCATTATAACCTAAGTTTATTCAAATTGTATCACCCCGTATCTGTAGATATATATAAAGAGGTTGACGAATGGATAGCCATTACTCATGTCTTGACATATTCATTCATACATAGAAACATGTGAGAAAAGTAAATTGATAAAACTGTAATACTCAACATATAGTAATAACAAAATATGACTTCAAGTCATGTTTGAGCACCTCTTATAATTTTGGAAGTCAAAGGTGACTCGAACATTACAATTTTAATATAATTTTTTCCTTTATTAAAACATGTATATATTTTTTGGCACCCTTGATATTTTACATAGATTTGATTTTGCATTCATGTCTCTGAAGCTTATCAGTATTATAATTTATATCATCATTGATGATAAATTTAGAGAAAAACATAGTATTTAGAGAGTTAAAGTAGTTAAATTTCTGCAACATGTTTTAGAGACTTCCATGAATCCAAGGATTCTGATTACCTGTAAATAATTATTAAGCTTAACAGTTTATAAAATTTTATATGCCATATGTATAAGTGCTAGTTCTGTTGAAAACAGACAATATAATTGTTATTTATAAGCTTTACGGAAAATATTTTTGTATTTTGAGTCGGGTTTAATTTTTGTCAGCCAGAAATTCTCCTTTTATGTTGTGTTGTTATGTTAAAGAAGATTTTTTAATAGTTGGTTAGCTACTGTCAGTCTTTATCTCTGAAAATTACAGTGGCCTCCTGTGTTTTGGCTTGTACTCAATATGTGCCCAGAGCTGTGTGAAAAGGCAATACATGCATTTGAAATCTCGCCTCATAATGTTATATGCCCTAAAAAAAAAAATAGCATACAAGGAATCATGCAAATCTTTTGTGCTTTATTTTTTTTCCACTGAAGATTGTATTGTACTAGTCCCTCGCCAAGTATCAAACTCTAAGAGAAATGTTGTTCCAGATGTTCAGGGTCATGTTCTTCCACTTGAGTAAAATCCTTAAACTTTCCCTACTTATTGTAACCCCATGTCCTAGTATGTTGACTCACATTGCAAATCTAAGGGCGAAAGCCAGCAACTAATCATGACAGCAATTGATGTGGACACATCTTAATACATGGGCTCACTTCTCAGTCTCAGTTTTAATTTGATGCTTGAAATGAAATTCTATTTATGAAAATCAAATAGAGGTTAACTGAAGATTAGGCTGTTCTGGTGTTTAAATACTCTCAGCTTTGATATGACACCAATGTGACATCCAGGTTTTATTTCTGTGTTTGTGTCGGTTTCATCTTCCTGTCTCATTTCTCGATGCCAGCAAACAAACACAAATGGTGAACAAGAATTAGCATGCTTGTCACAGCTTGCTATCATTTTGGAATTCCCTTGTAAAATCTCAGAATATAAAAGGCACAGGAAACAATGCCTGCGTGCAGTGCAGCTTAATTTCTAGGAAAGATTGGTGTCCAGAAACCACACCACATGCATTATACAAAGTTAAAGAGCTCTTTAGTTTAACACAAAAAGAGGTGCTAGATATCTTTTTAAAATGAAAAGTGCTAAACATCAGCCGATGGGAGTGACAGTGCACACTCTGGGTCAAAAAGCTAGTATGCACCAAAGATTTGTATGACAGAAAGGTGGCTTGAAGAGCCACTGCTGCCCAAGAATTAAAACCCTTATCTGTAGTGGTGTCCATTCATCAAGAGCCTTGTTCTCTTAAACACCCATTCCTCTTTAGCACACTAGACCCTGAATGTAACAAGCCATAAACTTATGAACTTATAAACTTATCATTCTGCCCATAAACCTACCCTAAAGGACCTTTGTTTATAGCTGCAGCTGTTATAATTTTGTGTTTTGTACTAATGATTTCAGTTTCTTATTTGTTACCAAGGTAGAACATTTGTGAAAAGTACCATTTTATAAGTTGAAGTTAAACAAAAATTATTATCTGGCTCTAAATTACATATATGCTAATCATCTCTAATTGATCCTCTTTCTCTTCCTTGACCAAAAGAATACATTTTTAAAAATTGTTTATGCAACTGTGAAAATTATCAGCTGCATTACTATTTATTTAAGATATTCAGAGTCAGTTTGCATATTCATTGGCCCTGGGTTAAATGAAATATCTACTATTCAGACCAGGTTCAGTGGCTCATTCATGCCTTTAATCCTAGTACTGTGGGAGGCTGAGGCAGGTTTCCTTGAGCTCAGGAGTTGGAGCGGCTGAGCAAGATCAAGACCCTGTCTCTACTAACAATAGAAAAAGGAGCTGGATGTTGTGGCTAAAGGTCTTAATTTAAATTTCCAGTGGCTAATAACTTAAATCGTAATCCCTTGATCTTTTTATCATTATGTAAATATGAAAAATACCTTTAATTATATATGATCATGAATGTACATATGTTAATATTATCTTTAGTTCATATTATATTTCATGAGAATATATTTATTCCTTAACTTTAAGAAGTCTGAGATGATATTTGTTTATGAAAATAAATTTAGTATCATGCTCTTTTTTGGAACAGTCAGTAATGAGACTGGGTTAGTCACCACTGACTAACCAGCTAAGTTGTTGCAGGTCAATGAGTCTCTGTGCTTTCCAAAAGTCATGATGGACTTTGGGTGTTCATACAGCTGTGGGCCACCTACCTGTTCAACCAGCTGATGGTCATTTCCTACACATGTATTTCCTACCTCTATTGTTAAAATTATTTCTTACCTGTCTGCTGCTCCTCTCTTGAGGGACAAAGTTCGTGTTGCGAATTTTTCTTTCTAGCTGCAAGCATTTGCTCTTTACATATTTACATTAAGGTTTTATGGATGTTTTTGTAATATTTATAACTTGACTACGCTAATTCGTTGTTCTTTTGATTTCCTCTCAACAAGTTCAAAACCAAAGGTAATAAAAAATTGCTACAATTCCCGTTTCTTTAATATGATTTTTATATGTGTTAGCCTTAGGGTTGTATGTAAACGAGCTGTATTTCAATATAACCCTTAGATTTTGAATAATGATTCAATAAGTCAAAAATAGGCTGAAAAGTTGTGATTTTGAAATAAATTGTGGAAGCCCAGAATTCTAGACAAAATACAGACTTTTTCAACTGTCTAAATGTGATTTATCTTTCTTTCACTTCTTTTCTGAAAGTAAGAAAAATTGAGGAATAATTCACATATGCTAAAATTCACCATTTTTAGTGACCATTTAATTAATGTATGTTTAACAAATGAATACAGTAAAACTTCCACCACAATGAAGATATGGAAAACTTCTATCATCTCCAGTGAATCCCTTCTACTCCTTTGTAGTCAACCCCTGCCTTAATCTCAATCTTGCTCTTACCAACTATCAATCTGTATCTGTTTTTTGCCTCTATATTTTTGCTTTTTCAGTTGTAAATACAGATCGAATCTTACAGTATTTATATAACCTTTTGATTCTGGCTTTCCCATTTTCTCTTAGCTTTAGTGAAGGTGTTATCCATTTATTTGGCTATAGATATAAAACAAAATAGAGACAGATATCCTTATTAAATGTTGATGTGACAGGAGGTACAATTTTAATACTAAATATACTCATATATAAACTAAAGAAATATTCTTTTCTCCCCAAATTATAATTTTTTTTTAATGTGGGGGTGTTGGGGACCAGCCCCAACCTATAGCATGAGTTCTCTCTTCTTGACTGACAGAGATGAGCGGATGAGATAAAATGAAAAGTCAAGACATGAAGAGAAAGTCTTTTGAAAATGCTGGGTTGGGGTGACCAACCATCTTCCAGGCATGGGGACTGGTGGCCGCCCCTCATTCCAGGCTAGCTCTGCCTTTTTTTTGTTTTTTTTAACATACATTAAACTGGAGTAGGCTAAACCTTTACCTCATGGTCTTCCTGGACTTGCATTTTCTAACTGAACTATTTCTTTAATTAACTATGTTAATTGCACTAATTTGCTTCTTATTTTTATGATTCTAAGTTATTTTTGATCCTAACACAAACAAAACCTGGGACAGGAACACAGTCCAGGTGCAGGACATCAAGGCCAACCCAAATTAGAACTTGACACAAATCCCAAGATGATCAGGTAAGCCCCTGGGAAGCCTTGTGGGCAGTTGGGTACCATGTCATACTGAGAAATGGGACGGAAGGAGCACTTTCCCCTCACCTTGCTAAAAGACTTTTTCTCTCCTGTGGAGATCAAAGAGTTTGTGCTGTTTTAGCACATTTTGCCTTCTCTCATAAATCTTCCCAAATCCCTGCTCTCTCCCTGTGGAGAGAGCAGTCACACCTGCCAAAGCCTGGCCTCTCAGTGCTCAGCGACCTTGGAAGGGAGTCTCACTGGGGGAGGACTGAAGCTCTGGCAAGACAGTCTCCTCCTTTTAAAGGGCCAGACTTCAAGTTGTCACCCTTGCAACAGACTTTGGATTTCTCAGTATTGATCCTGTAATCTGAATGGGTATATGTTTTTCTCTGATCCGCTTCTCTCTTGTCTTTGTTCCCTTTTACCCATCATCTGCTATCATTTTCATAATTCAATTTCTGGCCTGCTTATAAAAAACATTTGGAAATTGGTTCTGAGCTTATTAAATCATTATTTTTGGCAACGCAAGCACATCAAGATATGACTCTTCCCTTAAGTACTGACATGTCCACCCACATGGGGGTTATAACAAAATTTAAGGAACAATCTTTGTGGGTCTCCAAGTTGTGCTTGATAAGTTATATTAATTTATTTAAAAATACTTTTGATATTCCATCTTATCCCTGACTCCCTATACTCTTTGTCACTTTTTCTTGATATCCTATATATTTACTAAGACAAGTTAGTGATTTATGGACATTTAAATTAATTTAGCTGTGTTCTGCTGTTCTAAAACATTCTGTACTCTCTGATAGACGTTTAAAAAACAAGGCTTTTCCTGGATGATTTATAATCTGAAGTATTTTTTACAGATGCCCATGATTTAACCTTAAAAAGTCAATTGAGTAACACAATTAAGAGACACACATATTGATAGAAAAAGTATATACTTTTGGTAACTGGAGTTAAACTTAGTAAGTGGTTCTTTTGTCAAGTAGTATCATTTTTTAGGAGTTTCCTTTTGATAGTGCTTTTTTATATTGCTCTTATGAAATGGCTAAAGAAATTCTAAAATTATTATACCTTTAGGACAAAATAAAGAACTTTGGACAAGTCCTACTGGCGCCTTGATTTATCTTCTTATTCTGTGAGGTTACTGACTTCCACTTCTGCTTTGATTTATGCTCACATCAGACTTATATGTTAGTTATTAGGACTTTTATGTTTTCAAATTTGTATTCTATGTCTTCTTTTATTTGGTCTACCAGTATTTTCCTAAGATGTTACTTCAAGTGTCAGTTCAAATTTAAATTCTAACTATATATGGTTTCCATTTTATCTGTAACAAGGCTGGAAAGATCAATTTTCTATGCCGTAATAAAATAAGAATGAATAAAATCTAGTTTTTGTTTAATTAATATATTTTAAGAACATATGTAATCCCTGGGTAAGGCTTCTTCTCTTTTGACCTTTATGGTTTGTCTCTAAGTAACCCATCGGGTTTGGGAGTATAAAAGAACATCATCTGTATTGGTGCTTGGTCATTCTCTCTAGGTAAGTCTCCCATGAGCTCATATTTAAAGCAACTCCATTGCTTAAAATTGAACATGGACAAAATAGATATAAACTCTTGACTCCTCTCTCCATCATTTATCAAATTCTTTGTGTAGGTTCATCCATCTCTCATGATTGGTGCACAATTACCCAGTTGATCCACGTTTTTGGATAATTTTCTTCTCTCAATGCATTCTAATTATTAGCAAGTCCTGTCATGTCAATTCATCTTTTGAAACATAGTCCCTGTCTGAAACTTTCCCTCATTTCAAATATCACCACTCCTCACATCCCATTCACCACCATCTGCTGCTTAGAGTGTTAGAAACTTTTGACAGTCTTTGCTTTCAGCAGCATCTTTCTACAGTGACTCAAATGATCCAGTCTCTGCTACCTCTCTGAATGCATTTTATGTCACTTTCCTCTGAATTAGTTTCCTATTACTGCTATAACAAACTTCATGGCTTAAAACATCAGTAGGTTATCCTTCAGCTCAGGAGGCTGGAGGTCCAAAACCAGTTTCACTGAGCTAAGATCAAGGTATCATCAGGTCTTATCCCTTCCATGGGTTCTATGGGAGAGTCCAATTATCTGCCTTTTCTTATTTCGTGCATTTGTAGTTGGTAAGTCCTTATTTGCATCATTCCAACCTCTTGGTTCATATCTCCTACCAGTCTTTTGTAGTCCAGTTTTCCTCTACCTCCATGTTGTAAGCTAGATGTGATGACAAGTATGTTGCACCCTTATTATTCAGAATAATCCCCTCATCTCAAGATTCTTAATCAAATCCGCAAAATCCCTCTTGTCATATAAGGTCATCTGCAGGTTCTAGAGATGAGGGCTTGGGTATCGATAGGGACCATTTAATTTAACACATTCCCTGATTTGTTCTGTGGAAGCCAAAACCAGTTACTTAGACAAGTCAAGCTTTTTATAGCCTCTGAACTTTTTTGTTGTTCCTTCTGCTCTAGAGATGACCTCTTCTCATCCTTTACGTCTCAGCTCAAAGCTATCTATATTTTAAAACTCTTCTTTCCATTCTCTCTGTAGTTTTGTATTATTTTCTTCACAGCCCATATAACTCTGATATCTATTTCTTATTTTTTTCGGTATCACATTACCTCCTTGATAAGGTCAGAATCTTTGTCCTGTTCATTGAAGCATTTCCTGGATTTACAGTAATGCCAAGAATACAGTAATATACAGGCAAATAAACCTACTTACAGGTGTTAAATAAGTTGTTTAAGGTCACAGGGATATTGGGAGTAGTGCTGAGATTTCCTTTCACATTTGTCTGACCTCAAAACCTACATTCTTTAGATGGCCTCTTTTAAAAAAAAACATGGAATTTAACTCTAGCCAGGGCCCTCTTATGTATCCTCATAAGCCAAGAAAGAAAGCACCCAAACCTGAGAAGACATCATTTACATCCTTTCAGGGAATCCAGGAGAACATCATGCCTGTAAACTGTAATGAACATTCTGAGTTTTTTTGTTTGTTTGTTTGTTTGATTTCCATGATGTTGTGCCATTTTGGAATCCAAAAGTTGGTGAATCCAAGCTCAGAGAATGATGTTGATTTATGTCAGTTTTTGAATATGTTGCACAATCTGTTCCTTAATTTGGCAAGTTAAGTTTGTATGTCCTAGAAATGATTATGGAATGTTCTTTGTGTAGTTTAATTGAAGTCCTCAGGGAGTCTCTAGGTTATAATTCAATACTAAAAATGTAATTTTATACGTGAAACTTTTCCTTTTTCTTTATTAGTTCTTTAAGGATAGTTATAAATGCCTCAGCAAAGGATTGACTGTGTAAAACTTTAAAAATGTATTTGGAATGTTTACCTTCTACAGTGCCATGTAACCTGTGATGTCTTTTGGCAATAGTTATTCTAGCAAGCTCTCTGTGTATAGGCCATGTTATTGAATCACACGTTCATGCAAAGTAGTTGCTTGGATTTGTGAGGAAGCTAGAAGTTGATTACTCTGGTTGTGTTTTGAAACACGTCTACTTTTACCACTTCCTTGGAGATTTTGATTTAGTTAAACAGATAAGTTACCAAACTTGTTTTGGGCATTTTAAGAACTTTCCTAACACTGGGCTTGTAGTATTTACTAGGGATCAGACAACAAAGTTTGTAACAAGTTCTAAACTTTACCCCAGTATAGTAAGAAAAATGTGAAACATGTTCAAGGGAAGAAAGTATATTTGGAATGTTTGGTTTATTCTTTGTGGTAGTTCAGCAACAGACCAAATGAGAACAAGCTGAAACCACTTTTCTCTTACACATTCTTTAATTAAAATTAAGGAGTGGTCTGCTATTTTACTTAACAATATGGACATCTTAAACTTATTCAAATATTTAATTCCTGAATAGCTTGGGCCTTATTCTCAATTTATTGACTATGTTCATAAGACAAGTAATGCTGCAGATTGAGATGTCTGGGATTGGGGCACAAAAACAGTTCCTACAAAACTATCCTATTTTGGGCAGGCACTGTGGCTCACTCCTATAATCCCAGCGCTTGGCAGGACGGGGCAGGTGGATCTGCTGAGCTCACAGGGGCGAGACCAGCCTGAGCCTGAGTGGCACTTCGTCTCTAAAAAAATAACTGGGTGTTCTGGTGGGCACCTTTAGTCCCAGCTATAGGAGGCTAAGACAAGAGAATCAGTTGAGCCCAAGAGTTTGAAGTTGCTCTACTGAGGGTGACAAAGTGAGACTCTGTTTCAAAAAACTAAAACAAAAACAAAACCTATTATGAAGGTACAATCTCTTGGGCAGATTCAAGACTTTACTTGTGACATTTCTAGAATATACTTTGTTCTCTCATCTTAATTGCTATGTCAAATTAAAAAATTAGATTTAACAATTTTACATCTCTATTAGACATAATATTTTTGAATATTTAACCATGTACATATGTTTTCAAACAAATGAGGAGAGGATTGAAAAATGTACACACAAGGATATATTTATAAATTTTGGTAAAAATGTATCAATTAAGGCAAGTATTTTTATGTAGATTTAAATTATTTTAAAAGATTTAATATGTTTTAAAAAGAATATATATAATTGTACTTTAAGGTTCTTAATTTAAATGGTTAATTTGGACTATATAATAAGTTATGAAGGAATTTTTTTTATTTAATAATTTTATTGAATCATAATTCTGTACATTGGTGCAATCATAGGGCATGATTCATATACATTCAGAAATGTTTTCATCGTACTGTTACAGATAGCCTTCATGGCATTTTCTTGATCACTATATAAAG
>CAUYON010016087.1:0-28554 GCA_963573935.1 Arctocebus calabarensis | reverse complement strand
TTTAAAAAAACATACTTTTTACCATAAAATGCTCACACACCAAACAAAAACACAAAAAAAACCCTGGCCGGGCGCGGGGGGCAAACGGCTTCTGTTTGGCCCCCCCCCCCCCCCCCCCCCCCGTATGCCGGAGGTGGAGGGTTCGAATCCAGCCCGGACCAAAAACTGCAAAAAAAAAAAAAAAAAAAGGAAACAAATACTGATAGACAGGACAACACAAATGAATCTGAAGATCATCATGCTGAGTGAACACAGAGAGAGACAAAAAGCCAGATATTATATGATTCTATTTATGCAACATTCTGAAAAAGGCAAAACTAAAGGAACATAGTCATTGTGAATAAAGCTGCCATGAACACCAGTGTATTCTATGGACCTGTGCTTAGTTGCCAGGAGTTGAGGGTGGTTAGGAGGGGATTGACTTCAAACAAAACAAAGGTATATAAATCTGAAGTACCTTAATTGTAGTGGTAGTTACATGACCATATTCGTTTTTCAAAACCCCTAGAACTATATGCGTAGGCTCGGTGCCTGTAGCTCAAGCAGCTAAGGCACCAGCCACATACACCAGAGCTGGTGGGTTCGAATCCAACCCAGGCCTGCCAAACAATGGTGACAAAAATAACCAAAAAATAGCCTGTAGTCCCAGCTACTTGGGAGGCTGAGGCAAGAGAATCGCTTAAGCCCAAGAGTTGGAGATTGCTGTGAGCTGTGATGCCACAGCACTCTACCCAGGGCGACAGCTTGAAGCTCTGTCTCAAAGAAAAAAAAAAAAAGAACTATATGCATAAGAAAGATGAATTATACTATAGGTAAACTATACCTCATTAACTTGAATACTAGCAACAACAACAAAAGTCTACGATATAGTCTGTGAGTCCAGAAAGGCATTTGCAGTAATATAGTCACCATTTCCCAAATCAAAACTTAGTTTTGCTAAGAGAACTAAAATAAGAAAAAAAAGTTTCTATAAAAAGATATATTGTGGGAGAAATCCTTTCCCCCATTACTATGGAGGCTTCTGAGGTCCATGATGAGGGGTTCTCCCGACAGATGCCCTGACCTCCAGAATAAGGAGGTCTCTGCCAGAGTTCATGGCCATTTCTTCCTAAGCAATCTTTCATGCCCTTTGGAATACGAAATGAGTTCCCAAGTCATGATGGATCCACTAAGTTATATGTTAAAATAATTCATATGGAAGTTGGACTGCCGGGAAGCAATGTGGAAAATGTAGGGCCAATTGCCAGTCGTTTGTTTATCAACCCCACTGGGAAAGCTAAATTCTGTTGGGCAAACAGTTCATTCAACAGCGTCTCAAAAAAAAGCAAAGAAGATCAAGTAGCAGTGTTTTGGTTTTGTTCAGAAAACAACTATCTGCACTGCAGGAGAGCGGTGGAAAAATAAATGTTTAAAAACAAAAATAAAATGAGAAAAGAAAGAAAAAGATATTGAATCACCCCTCTGTTTTGGTTTTCTGGTGCCAAATACTGAAACCTGAGTGACTGGCATTTCTTATTTGCCAACTCAGACTGTTTGCCATGACACAATGTTTTGTCCATGGATAGGAAGGAAGACGCAAAGGACCGTGTGAGGATGTCAGAGAAATCAAGTAAAGGCTGAGACATGGATGGAGCAGTGAGAGCCCGATCTGAGAGTGTCATTTCAGATTCTGTAAGAAAGGACCAAGGATGAATACTTCATGAGGAGGACCCCCAAAGCAATGGAAGCAGTATCAAAATTACACTACTGGGATCTGATGAAACTAAAAAGCTTCTGCACGGCCAAGAACATAGTAAATATCGTTAGCAGACAGCACTCAGAATGGGAAAAAATATTTGCAAGTTATGCCTCTGATAAATATTTAAATTTCAACGGGCTTTAATTCTATTTATCGCATTCATTTCAAAAATTCAATTTCATTATTATAGTCTAAGAACTATTCCAGATTAGAAGCTGCCTCTAGAATTTTAGGTTAAAAGTAAAGACTAATTTAAAAAGATGTATCAAAATGCCTTTGAATGATTAATGGGGGAAATCTCTGACACCAATTATGTGAAAAATAAATTCTGTTCTTTATGGCAAATAGGTCATCCTACAAAGTCAATATGCTTATAGAAGGCTGCAGTGAAAATTTAAGAAATTACTTAACTGCAACTTGAACTTGACCTTAGAAACAAAAGAATGTAACCTAAACATTTGTACCCTTATATTGCTCTGAAATAGAAAAATAAATTTGTCTATTTGCAAATTATCTTTTCAACTGTTATTGGAATAAAAGTGTTTACTCTTCTTCTTGATAAAAATAAGTGTGTATGTTTGTGTGTATCTGTATATTTGCATACACACACACACATATATGTCCTCTCTATTCACATATATAAGGATCTTCCTTTCCCTATATAGAGATAAAAGGGCATCTATGATCAGTGAGACAATATCTGTTTTTTGTTTTGTTTTGCTTGAATTCAGGACACACATTTATTGCTTTAATAGTTCATCTCAACTTTGTCCTTTTCTTCTGTTCTTTCCCTTTTCTCTGCTCCCCTTTTCTTCCTTTCCTGTTTTTCCCTCCCTCCCTCCCTCTTTTCCTTCCTTCCTCCATTCCTTCCAACTTTCCTCCCTAAATACTTCCTGAGAAAGTATCTATATCATAGTTTCACCCTCCATTCTATAGTTCTACTTAGATAGGACTTGATGATGAAATGTAAGACTTCTGTGGAGGCTTCCAGGGCTCCAATTTAAAAGTTACTTCTTCAAGAAAAATCATCCATTTTTCACATGGACTAGGTTATGCCTCATACCATATACTTTTGAAAGGCTCAATAATTTTATGTGTTAGCAGTTACTACAGTTGAATAAGTTATACTTTGGAAATTTATAGTTTTATGAAATACAAGTATCCTGAACCAGGATGTTTTCTCTCTTGTATGAACTCATGAGATAGTCTTACTATTTATGTATTCTCAGGATCTAGCAGAGGCACCTGAACAGTATTGAAGCACTATAAAAAATCCTTAGTTTATTAGGGCTCCCTTGACATCGTTCCATAAGCTGGGTGGCTTAAAACAACTAAAATGTATTCTCTCAAGTTTGGGGGTTTATAATTCTGAAATTGAGGTATTGACAGATCCATGCTTCCTCTACAGCTTCTAGGGGAGGTCTTGCCTCTTCAGTTTCTGGCTGCCCCAGGTGTTCCTTGGCACATGGTTGTGTAACTCCAATCTTTGCTGTAATCTTCCATGGAGTTCTTCTCATTGTATGTCTTCACATCGTTTTATTTTGTGTGTGTGTCTGTGTCTAAATTCCCTTCTTATCATAAAGATACCAGTCATACTGGAATAGGACCCAACCTAATACATTTCTTGTATTACTTCATCTTATCTAATTGCATCTCTGTCAACCTTATTTCCACATAAAGTCATCTTTTGAGAAATGGAAAGGTAAGATTCTACATATTTTGGGGGGGTAATACAGAACAACCCATGATAGATGTATCCCTGAATCATCAGTGCTCATTTCCTGTCATGAGAAGGCTACAGATTGATTTTTTTTTTTTAAATTTCAGTTCAGGAAATCATATTAGTTACTGTATTAAACATTGCAGGTTCAGATAGTACAAAATGCAAATATGTAAGAGAAGGGTAAGCTATTTACCTAAATAATTGAAAAGCAGCATAATTAGTGAAATAGAAGTTGTATGTAAAATTGAATACCATGAAAACTCTAGGGAATGACTAAGTATTCTTAGAGCTCCAGTGGTGCAATCAGTTAGCATATGGTATGTATATGACTAAGTATTCTTAACAAAAGAAGCCAACTTCAAATATAGGCCAAATGTTAATGCAGTAAAACACACCCCTAAAATCTCAGTCTCTTAAATTACAAAAGTATTATTTCTTGCTTATACCACATGTTATTGACATCTCTCTTTTCCATGCTGTCTTTACTTTAGGGCTCATGATATAGGCCCTACTACCTCAAACACTGCTAGCAGTAATGAGAGGGCATAGGGAATCCTGGGGAGTTTCATGCAGTGAATTAAATATTCTGGCTCAAAAGCAACATAACATCACCTCTGCCTACAGTATTTCAGCCAGATAAGGTCCCTTGATTCCAACTAATTTCACAAATACATCACAGGCAATTCAAATTCAAATATCCAAAACTATTAAGTCATCTTTCCCCCTAGAACTGGTTATTCTTTAAGATTTCTTATCTCAGCAAATGGCTCCATAATCTACCTAATTGGGAAAACATCTAGATAACATATTAAAAATCTGTCTCTTCCTCTTCACTTTCTACTTAGGTGACTTTGATCTACTTTGTCACATGTCCCTAAAATGTATGTTCTTCTCTCTGCCAGTACTGTGAGCCCTAATATGAAATCCCTAACTCTTGATGTAACCATTGTCATATCATCTATGTGATCTCTAAGCTTTTATTCATACTTCACTCTAGCATATTTCTTTTATTTTTATTTTTATCTTTTTTTTGAGACAGAGCCTCAAGCTGTCACCCTGGATAGAGTGCTGTAGCATCACAGCCCACAGCAACCCCCAATTCCTGGGCTCAAGCGAGTCTCCTGCCTCCGCCTCCCAAGTAGTTGGGACTACAGGCGCCCGCCACAACGCCCAGCCATTTTTGGGTTGTAGCCGTCATTATTGTTTCGCAGGCCCGGGCTGGATTCAAACCCGCCTGCTCAGGTGTATGTGGCTGGCACCTTAGTCCGTTGAGCCACAGGCACCGAGCCACTCTAGCATATTTCTTAAAGTATAAGACAGAATGAACTGCTCTGAAAACATGATTATGTTAACTCTTTAGAACTTCCTATTGATTTTATGATAAATATCAAATTACCTACCACTGTGCTGGCTCATCAGCTTCCTATCAGTAATCTTGGTCTTTGAGATCCAAACATGCAGAACTTTGTCAGTTCCATGCTCATTTCTACCTTTCTTCATTAGCCTCCCCCACTCCAATTTTTTCAGGCTATCTTTCCTTGTATCTCAGGTTGAGCATTCCTACCCAAGGACAGGCTTCTCTTATGTATGACTTTCATAATCCTCAATTAGGTCAAAGCCGAAAATTCTGTGCTTTGTAGTAAATACAGCCAGAGAAGGAAGAAAAATAATGGAGATTAATGATTAATTTTTTAAGAAAAAAATAAAATTATATTTTCCATCACTCAAACTTACATACTGACTCCAAATTGACTTTAATGGAGAAAGATTTTCTTTTTTCTTTTAATAACAATAAAGAATCTTAGTATGGAACTCAGAGGAGTAAATCTTCAATCTTGTTTTTTTACACCAATGGGCACACAGAGACACAGACATGCATGCTCATATCATGTCCTCGAACTGCCAGGGAAGGCATGAAGGTGAAAAAGAGAAAAGCAGATTTTTAGAACATCGGCTCCAAAGGAGTCATATTCAAAAGAAAGGTTTTAGTTTTAGGCCATTTAAATCAGAAAGAGTATCATAAGGAAAATGATTCTGAAAGTAGATTTTAGTTTATCTACAAGATTTTTGTAACGCTGCCTTCACGACATAAGTCAATGTTATGGTTATTAACAGATATCATATTTATGACCAAAGGGATTTGTATAAGATTCTCATTCTGAAATCTCGTTGCTGACATTAGGAAGGCCAGAGATTACCCGGGCAGTTTCATATAGATATTCCCAAAGTTTAAAGGAACACTGATCGAGAGCATTTGGATTTCTTTGCCCCTTGTGTTCTTTTTCTTGCCCTCAAGTTTGGTCTCAATGAAAAAGAGAAATAGCTTTTTTTTTTTTTTTTTATTCCTCAGAAAGGGTTGCCTTGCTACTGAAGAGCAATCAAGAAACACAACTTGGAAAAGAGTCTGTGCATCCCATATGAATAAACTAAAATGTACTTTCAGAATCATTTTCCTTATGATACTCTTTCTGATTTAAATGGCCTAAAACTAAAGCCTTTCTTTTGAATATGACTCATTTGAAGCCGATGTTCTAAAAACACATGGATGTGGATGCCATTGAATAATTTAATGGGACTGTGCAAAGCAAATAGAATAGTTCACGTCCTTGCCAGTGGAGTAGAGGAAAACTGAACACAAGATGCTTAATCTGCACAAGTGAACTGTCTTACTCAAACACGTATGGAAAAAATCAGATGATTCGCCAGCAAATATATATAGCAAACAAACTCAGTTACATGGGGAGGAATATCAAGCACGCCATAAAAAGTTATCAGAGGATCTGCAGAGATTCCCCCAGGAGCTTCCAAGCCCAGATTCAGTAACCAGTAATTTCTCCTTTCCTAGATAATGTGCCAGGACCATGATGCTGCTTAGCCCTTCAATCACACTCTCCCAGGAAAAGTAAAGCCTTTAATTTTGTTAATGGGGAGAGATGTGTCCCTGCTTTTCTCTTTATTGTTATTAAAAGAAAAAAGAAAATCTTTCTCCATTAAAGTCAGTTTGGAATCAATATTTAAGTTTGAGTAATGGAAAATATAATTTTTTTTTCTTTATTATCCATAACTAATCTTTCAAACCCTGCTGATATTTAAGTTCTCTGCTGGCTAGATGGCAAGAGGAACAGAGAAAGAGAGAAGGGAAATAAAGTTAGATGCTCATACGTCTGTCTTAGTTAAATTTTCTGGAGCTTCTTAAAGAGATCCATGCCCTGGCCATCCTTGTATAACCAAAGCTAATTATGATGCCCAAAGCTTACCAGATACTCGCTGCAAATTTATTTTTAGTATTCACAATTAAGAAGATGAGAAATGTTCAAACCATAAAAGTAAAGAAAAAAATCAAAGGAAGCAAATTAACAATTTTGGCTACTTAATAAAAACTGTGTAGATGAGAATTAGAAATAAAATCAAAGATAAAGAAAACATATGAAATAGTTTTATCAGATAAGATAAAAGTTTGATCATTTTGTTATATATAAGGTTCCATAGAAAACATTAAACACTCAGAAATATAAATAATAATTCTTAAATAAAAACAAACATAAACAATGATCAGCCTCCCCATCAATAAATTATCTTTTTAATTTTTCAAATAAAATAAAAAATAAAATTCTAACTTCAAATTAGAGTTATCATCAACTGACATATATCAAGTTGGCATACCCACAACCAACATACCAAAAATTACCTAACAGACAAAATATGAAGAAACTATGGCATTAATCTATAATTAACAGAACAAAAATCTGAAAATTGGATATGGTATACAACCTCTGATATCAACTCTCATATATTAATACATATGCTTCATTTTTTTTTTCAGTTCTTGGTTCAACTTGTCTTTAAATTCACACATTAACATACATGGTTATCTTCCTAGGGGTAAAAGTTTCTCTCATAAACAGAGAATGAGATCTGTTTCTTCTCACCTCCTCTATTTCTCTCTGTCATGCATATAATGGCTTCAAAGATGTATCTACTTTCCTTTCCTCATACAGAATATAGTCCAGTTACCTGTACCTAATGCAGAGCATTACTGAGAACTCAGCTCAGGGAAAATAATAAAGTGAAAACATATATCAAGCCAGCCCTCTGGAGTTTTCACGGTCTAGTTCTTTGCTAGAAGCAAAGATGGGTAAAAGTATTTACCTCTTAAATGTTTACCTATTACTGTATGAAGTGGTGACTTTAAATGGTCTTTATAGCTCATAGACCACACACACAAAATTATGAATGAGCAATTTTTGTTCCCCTCAAACTAATGGTTCTGGCACAGAACCTCCTCGTCTTCTAGAGGACCAAAAGCAATATTCCCTGATGAAATTACTGTAATTCATAGATGGCAGTGACCACGTTTCTGAATTTAAGCTAAGGTGGGAGATATAAAGGAATAAATAGCAAAGAAAAACTGTCAGAGTTTATTAGAGGCCTATACAGTTGACTCAAGTTTTTCAATTTGACCTTGAGTAATCAATCAGCTGCTACATATTCCACCAGAACCTCCTATGTGTCAGGGTCTAAACTCAGACACCCTTACCAGATAGGTAGGTCTGTGAGCTAATGTGGACATGGGAGACCTGTGCTGAATTATTAGTAAGTGTCCCATTGACAGACAGCAGCAGTCACTCAATGGTTTTGTCTGTGTTTTGATCTTCATTCAAGAACAAAGGTCCAGTGATGCCATAAATTGTGAATTCTGAGAGGGGTAGCAAAGTAAAACCCACATCTGAAATTTCCTTTAACATTTTTGGAAACAAGCTCATTTTTCAATTATACTGTAACCTAAATAGGATGTGAGTGTTGATAGGCTTTCATCTCTCAGATTACCGTGTCCAAATGATGTGTAAACCATTGTAAAGAGACTCTGGGAAATTTGGGATTTAATTGTTGCTCTCACAAAGCTTTCACTGTAGATAAGAAAGAAGGGCACATGTAGAAAGATGTCATGATAAACAGAAAGCCACTTTTCACCTTCTCTCTCTTCCTCCTTCCCTCTTTTGTGCTCCTTTATCTATTTCTTTCATTAAACTGCCTTTTAAATGGTTTTCTAAATCTTATGACTATCAGAAATAAAGTTTCTATTCAGCATGATTTTGGCTTGAACACTTAAAATCTATATTTCTTTTTAACTTAAAGTGTGACTGGAGCAGTAGTCACAAGGTCCAAGACGAATCCTTGAATAGATATGGACTGCACTGAGGGTTGATCAGTAAAGCAGAAAGCCCTCACTCCACATCAATGTTCACACAAAACTCAGCACTATGTTTAAAGAAAAATTTGGAAAAAAATCTTCTTCTTATCTATACAAATGATTTTTATGCATCTTAAGAGTCAGAGTATTCCCTGAACTCTACAATAAAAATGAAAAACTTTCCCCTTTCTGAGCAAACAGAAAGCACATATGAGATGATAAAATTTTCAGGTTTCCATAAAATGTTGCCTTCTCCAAGGGGCTACTCCAGCCTCCTTGGTAACACTTTCTGTGATCTCTCACAGCATTTTGAGTCAACAGCATCTTAGCAAGTATATTTAAATCATAACCTATCTCTGTTGTTCTGTATGTATTCCATATAACCTTTATTGGGAGGGCTGTCTTCTCACTCTTGTGTTTGCTACCCTGAAAAACTTCAACTAACCTTTAAGTATCAATTTTACAGGTCCTCTTTTCTCTGTGCTCCTGATTTGTCTCTCAATCTAACTGATTCTATGTGTTGTTGAACTTTGCCCATATCCTATGACAATAATTATCCATAGTAAAATTTGTCTCTATCCACATATTTTGAGCTCATTAAGGCAAGAATTTCAAATAGACAGCATTGTTACAAATCCATTTGCTCAAAATGTTATTTATGTTATACCCTCATATAAATTACCCACATGTGGGGTTTCAATTATATTCATTTATATAAACTTTACTGAGATGTCATTGAAATCCATCTCTCATTTATAACAGTTTTAGTGAGAAATCATAAAAATCATATCTTTTCAACATACATAACATATAGTAAAGTGGTTTTTACCATATTTGCATAGATTTACAGTTACAACACTATCTAATTTTAGCATAATTTCAACACACCAAAAATAAATCCTGTATCCAGTATAAGCTACTCTCCATTGACCTGACTTTCAGTCCTGAAAACCAATAATTTACTTTGCGTGTCTGTATATTTGTGTATTCTGGACTTTTGATATAATTGGAATCATCCAATATGTGGCGTTTGGGGAATAGTTCCTTCCACTAAGCACATTGTTTTCAGAGTTCATTCATTATGTGGCATGTGTTTGTGACCAAATAATATTTTTTGTATGCTTACACTTCATTTTATTTATCTATTCATCAGTCCATACACATTTGGATTGTTTACATTTATTGTCCATCATTAATAATGCTGCTACAAAAATTGGTGTAAAGGCTGTATGTGGAGATATATATTTTTTAAATTTCTCTTCTGGGTCTTATGGTTTCTTTATTTTTCAAGAGGTATCATAAAAATGAAATCTTTTTTTTTCTTTTTTTCCAGTTTTTGGCCAGGGTCAGGTTTGAACCCACTACCTCTGGTATATGGGGCCAGCACTCTACTCCTTAAGCCACAGGCACCACCCAAGAATGAAGTATTTGTTAAACCTCATCAATATGAGTTTCCTTTGGATATTAGTCATAAGAAAATTAGTCTTGAAAATCAAAAAAAAGATATTCCTTGTTTTTGTTTTACATTGCTGTAAAACAAAACATACACTGTTTACTATTCTTTTCCTTTAGTATTTTGTCTCCTTACCTAGATTTTTACTTTTTTAAAGTGATATCTTCTCATTCCAAAATTAAAAAAATATATAAGATTTCAGTATGTACTATTTTAACTATTTTCCAATTTTTTTTATTTTACTATTAATATGTTTACTATGTAATACTAGTTTAGAGAAGGAACTGCCCAGAATTTACCCCAAACAAATCTGAGGAAAGCTGATCCCTGAAGACATGATTTTGGAGCTTTCTAAAACTACTTTTGCATGGGCTGTTCTCTATTTCAATATTGCTGCTAAATTTATTAAGTTTGGAAAATAACTAAAAAGCATTATTTTGGCAAATATTTTATCCCAATACCTCAATAAAAAAAGGTCTGGGCTGAGGGCTCAGAGAAAACTCATCTACAATCCTCACATATTACCCTCATATTTTTTATTGGAAGGCTATGACAAGATCTCTTTAATGAAAAAAATATATACAGTACACATTTAAAAATATCTCTTCTATCTTTTTTTGCTCTTCTTTGATCTTCTTTGCTTCTCATATTTCCATGAATTTTCCTTCTTTCAACCATAAAAACAGCAATCAATACTTAATGAGCAGTTTAGACCATCTCAGGACTTCAGTTTCAGGAAATTAGTTAAGAGAACACAAGTCTGGTGAGCTCTTGGGTGAGTACTGGCTTGGGTGGATTGTGATCTCAGAATGGAGTCTTTTATCTCTGAATGCCAATTTCCAAGAAAGGAGGGGGTGAATACATGTGCAGTGTCTTAGCATAATTGGTCAATGTGTTTATTTGTCTAGTTATTCACCAACAAGTCAGAAGGCTATAAGGCTTGGATCACAGATAATGGGGTAATATGTTATCTTTTAATATAAAGGTGAATATTTTCTAGCTGAGAACTCATAATAGAGAAAGTAGATATATAGAAGATACACATATACAGTGAATGGTGATGAAATTAAAATTGTAGTTCTTGGGGCGGTGCCTGTGGCTCAATGGGTAGGGTGCCAGCCCTATATACCAAGGCTGGCAAGTTCGAACCTGACCCTGGCCAAATTGCAACAAAAAAATAGCCTGGTGATGTAGCAGATGCCTATAGTCCCAGCTACTCAGGAAGCTGAGGCAAGAGAATCACCTAAGCCCAGGAGTTGGAGGTTTCTGTGAGCTGTGTGATGCCACGGCACTCTACCGAGCGAGATAAAATTAGACTCTGTCTCTACAAAAATAATAATAATAATTGTAGTTCATGATTACAGTTTATTATATGTTAAATTATTTTATAAAATGTAGATACTTATTATTCATACCATGTTTTTTATATTGTATATTAATAGTTCATATGTATTAAGCATTTACAACCAGTAGTTTTTTAAGCAATATACATGTATATAAACTAATATTATTCTTTTGAGTTAAACATTATTTTACTATACATATACCTGAAGAAACAAAGACTTCTTGGTTTAGAAATCTGTACAGTGTCACCAGGTAGAAACCCAAAAAGCTAGAATTCAGAACACTGTAATTCTATGCCCAGTTTTAAGGGTTCCAGGTTTTTGGGTTTTTTTTAAATATGGAACGCTTCACGAATTTATGGCTCATCATTGCGCAGGAGCCATGCTAATCTTCTCTGTATCGTTCCAATTTTAGTATATGTGCTGTGGAAGCAAGCACCCCAAGATTTGTTTTAATCAGGTACGGTGAAACGCACAAGTGTAGAAAATACTGTCATGAATGAAGATATTTCATATGGGTCCTAGAACCAGAGGCCACAGCACATTGTGCAGGGAACACATAGTGCAGCACTCTGGCCAATCCAAAGTTAGACAGACAAGGGGAAAATGTGAGCAAGAGGCTTTTATTGTGATTTCTGCTGAAAAGAATTGGAGAGGCCACTTAAAATGGTCTAGGATTGACAATTTTGAATAATTTCAGGAGGATTTAGGGCACAGGGCTGTACTAAATTGTCTGGTACTAGGCCCTGGAGTAATCAAAGCAGGTGGATAGTCTCCCAGAGTGTGAGTGCTCTAGAGCAGGTAGTGGAATGTGGGCACTGGATCGGTTGGTTCATATTTTTTTTAAAGCGTGTTTATTGGTAGTTGTTTATAAATACAAAGAATTGGCTTAGTCCTGGAAGGTCACACCGGAGTCAGCAAGGTTCCAGAAGTCCAAGCACCAAAATGTAGAAAATAAAAGACATAGTCTATTTCTTATGTCCAACATCCACTGTGCTATAAATTTACCTTATCAAAATCCATTGCCTTTGTCTTATGCATCAAAGTCTCTTGCTCTTCTGTATACATAGACATCTTTATATCTGTTATGCCCAGTTCAGAGTTCCCAGAGACAATCAAGGAGCCAATCTTCCAATGCAAAAGCAAGGGGGCAGCTTTATTAAAGCATGCGTGCTTGGACCTCCAGTATCTCGGGGCAGTGAGATCTAGCTGAAGGCCCCGTTCTAGGGGAGGGGAAACTTTTTATAGACTTGTAAGAACAGGTGGGGTTAGTCTTCAGTCTTTGTGTTTGTTCCTGACAGGTTACAGCCTGATGATAAGCTGAGGGCTTGAGGATAGGCTGAGGGGAGGACAACGCTGATTTCTGAGAAAGTGAAACTTAGCCTCTTGTTTGGAATCGAAACTGTAAAAACAGTTTCTTAAGATGGCGTTGGTTAGATGATGTCACTTTTGCTCCTTTCATATCAAAAAATTTTTGATGAGTAATTTAATTCTACCTGTGACATTACATACAGAAAGCCTAAAATATGAACATATAAAAAGCAAACAAGAAAGAAAATAATACATGAGTCACTACAAAAGTTTTGAGACATACTGTGTAATGGTCCCTATTTCAATTCCAAGGAACAAAGTCAACAGTGTTCTTTCTGATTCACCTATGCAAAATTCAACACAACACGCTTGGCTTATCAGTATTGTTGGGAGAGATTCTGCATAACAATTCATGCACATGCATGTTTACTATTCATAATTTGTATAACTATTACTTTTATTGCATGAAAATGGAAAGATTATGAGATAAAATAATTTTCCCATCAGCTAATGTCAATATCATGTCCAGCTAATTTGTAATGACAATTACAACTTTAATCTCTATAAAAATTTTTAATCTGACCTCTCACTAGTAGTCATAATTACTTAAAAGGACACCCCTACACTAGTTGGAATATTGGACTTGACAGTGGTTTTCCAGAGAATTTTAAGTAAATATTTTGTTCAATATATCTTACTCAATAATTCATTATATAAAACATGTAGAAGTAAAATTATTTCTACTTGCCTTTGAAAACTAAGGGAAAACTTTAGCGTGTAGCTGCATCTATTTTGGCTTTTCCTTGATGTCTACAGGAGGAAAATCCTGAGGAGCAGGATGGGGAAGGACAATCCATTACAAGCACAAGTTGTAAGCTACAAGAATAGATCTCTACTATTTTCATCCAAATCAATGGTTTTAATCAGGGTCGGCCCCAGCACAAGCTTAGCTTTGTATTATTAGGCCAACCAATCTTCCCCATTTCTATCTTGGTGCTCTAGATCTTACACAAAGTTAAAACTAATTATAACTAGCCCCTTGGTCTGTGATACCTAAAAAGATGTAATTAAATTTCTACTTGTCTTTAATCTCCCTTGGTGTTTATAAAGATCCTGGGTAAAGTAGCTGTCACATAAATACTTAACAATTATAGCTATAACCAAAATGCCTTGTATAAAAGTGTCAATTGTCAACCTTAAGTGGTGGTTATGTATAGCATATTAAGATAGTTATTGCTCACACCCAGCTGTCATTCTGGAAGAATCTCACTTGGGTAGTTTTAGTGGGTTTTCATTACTATTGTGAATTAACATTTGGTAAGTTCATATATATTTATGAAAACAAGTTTGGGACATTTTTTTTTTTTTGAGGCAGAGTTTCACTCTGTTGCTCAGGCAAAAGTACCTTGGCATCTACTTAGTTCACAACTCAAACTCCTGGGTTAAAGTGATCCTCTTGCCTCAGCCTCCCATGTAGCTGGGATCATAGGTACCTGACATGATGCCTAATTTTTATTTCTATTTTTAGTGACTAGGGGAAAGGGGCGTGGTCTCACTTTTGCTGAAGCTGGTCTCAAAGTCCTGAGCTCAAAGAATCCTCTCACCTCAACCCCCTAGAATACTGGGATTACAGAGGTGAGTCACCATGCCTGGCCTATCTTTGGGCATTCTTTCCTTCAAAATTTTGCTATATCAACTAAAATATTCATTTCAAAGTCTTCAATATAGAATAAAATGCTTATGTCTGTGCAAATTTTCATGCACTTAATCTAAGTAAAAATATAATAAGTCATGTCTGAAACCATGAATTTCAAGTATTAATTACAAATCATTCCTCACCAAAGGATTAGAAAAATACTTAACTCAAATTGGACAAGGTCTAATAGATTTTCTTTTTCTTCTATCCTGATTGGTTATTGAAGGCTAATAAGCCCTTGGGTTTCTATGTTGATCTGGCCTGGAAAGATCACTTAGTAAAACAATCTGCTTGTAATTCCTAAGTTAATTCTTTATGGTGCATTGCCAACTTCTTTTTCTCTAGTTTTACCAGCCATACTTTGTTATAAAATGTTCAGGCTAAATTTGATCATCCCTTAACATTTCCATTGCAAAATAAGAAAAAAAAATACTTGTTTTGTGGAAAAAGCTCTGTTCTGCAACCAACATGACAGAATATTCTGGAACTTGCTCTGCACTGCTGAATGAGTCTGGTGCTCCCCACTGGGATGTCTTACTTCTCCATTAATCTCTCTAGGCAGATTTATTTATAGGTTGAAAGATATTCTAATCCACAACTTTGCTTTCTTTGTCTTCTTATTAGTGTCTGTTTTGTCATCCCTCTCTATCTGTGTTTTTTGGCACATTACTTGATTTCAGAACAGATTATAGAAATCCCTCACTTTTTGAAGGGAAATTTTATTTTAATTTTTTATCTCCCCAGGTTGAAAAAGACATTTTATCTAGCAAAATTCATTGAATTATACTGCATTTTTAAAATATTACTCTTGATCTCCTTCTACTTATTATAGCCTGAAATTCACAAGTGAAGTCTTCTGTGTCATTTAACACATAGACTACCCTTTCACTACTGATTTTCTTTCACCAATATTAACAATCATTCTCTGGAACTTTATCTCTTTAAGGAGAATGAAATTCTGTTTGGGACAAATTGCCAGTTTTCCAAAGCATTTTATCTTATCCACTATAAATTTCACCAATTTTTAGTGCTGTATTGACTACTCAAATTTTTATGCTGCGTGTGGATTTTGGAGACTGAATGAATACCACCCATCCTTGCCAATAGCATTTTAAGCAGGAAAAAAAAAAGGTAATTCTGATAATCTTGTAAAGAAGAAAATGTGTATGGAAGGTTCAGAAGAAAGACATAAAAGATGTTCAAGTTCAGAGGGGTGGAAGAAGGAGAGAAAATGAAATGAGGAAGGGCTGAGTTGTTCAGTCTGGGTGTCTTGCAAAGTTTAAGTTTTTGAAGCTGAGACTGTCCTTGATGGAGCTATGGCTGAGGATGCTACTTTTCCTTCTAGACAGTGCCAAGCTCTGAATTCAGCAGTGAAGGCTCTGAGTTTTCCTTTTGAGAAGAAGTTTTGTATATAGACGTTAGAAGAAGGGACATTTTGGTGAGGGGATATTTAGGGGCTTGAAAAGAAGGGACATTTTGATGAGGGGATATTCAGGGGCTTGAGAAGACAATAAATAAATGGTTAGCATAGAAAAAATATTGGGACTTGAATTACAAGTTTTGTTATCGATAATAAAAAGACAGAATGGATTTTGTTTGTTTCAAGCTCACACTATTCATAAAAAGCACAGGATGGAAAATGAACCCATCTTAAGAAGCTGATGAAGTCCCTCATGCCATCATGCTTGGTCAGCCAGTGACCTGCTCTTTTTATTGCAGCTTTAATGGCGTCACTCCAGTTTATCAAGGAGCACTACACTTTATGTTTGCATGGTCATTTAAGTGCTTTGGTGCTTCTTCCCTAAACACAGAGTGTTTATACCCTTAGCTACCAAAAGGCTTGCTGCCTGCAAGCATTTCTCTATCATAAGTCATTTCAAATGTCCTAAGTATCATTTTATGACAACTTTACAAGGTTTTTCAAGGTAACTGTGGTTGTCCCCTGAAGATATAACTAATGATTTTACTTCCAAATCCTCAAATTTCTGTGGATTCACATTATAATAAACCCATAAAGCTCATAAGATCTGTAATGAAAGTAACCCTGGTGTTCTAGAAAAAAAAAGAAATCCAAATGTCAAGATAGATTCCATGGGACATTACAATACAGTTGTATTACACTTCCTCAGAGATTCTTGCAGGAGTCCAGGTGAAGCTGCATAGAATTCATAAAATCACAAATTGTTATTAGGTGCACAAGGGGAAGACATGGTCAGGAAGCAGTGGCTTGTTCCTTGGAAGTGAATGGTGGGTCAGATCTCAATCATTGTGTATGTAATGTGAGTAGAAAGACCATGAGACATGAATTCCTGTGACATTCCACTTAGCTCTCCAATTTTTAATAGTTTTAGCAAGAAAAATTCCACATGACAAATATATGATTGCATGTACAATTTAAATAAACTCTATCTTAAGCAACATGAGGGATGCAAACGAAATTTACAGTTAGAAATATTAATTCTAGTGAGATTATTTAATGTTCAATAATGTGACATGGGAACAAAGGGAAAAATATGTCATGATATGTTGCATATGATTGACAGGAAAAACTACAAGTGTGGAACAAAGTAAACATGAATTCTGTTTGCAGATGAGCTAAACATTTTTATTATCTTTGAGTCAGAACTTTACTTTCGAACCTATTAAAAATAAATAAAAAACAGAAGTTTGGAGGTCTTTGCACAAAATGTCTGAAAAGGTTCTTTAAACTGTATTATTTCCTTGTTTTACCCTTTATACTTAAAATTACTAATAGAATAGCATGAATCTCTAAGTGGTATTTTGTCTGCAACAAAGCACCTGTCACCAGCTTAACACCAGTCTTCCAGAAAACAAGGTTCAAAACTCTCACTACAATGGAATAGCTTAGTTGCTGATTCTAAAGGACAAGCTATATACATCTCCCCCAGTTTATCAAAAAATGAGTGTTTCCTATGACATTATGCTCTTGACTCAAGCATATTAAGTTGGTTTCAACTTCTGTAAAATACATTCACAGTATTTGGTGATAAATGACATTAAGAATGTGTATGTTGGGCGGCGCCTGTAGTTCAGCAAGTAGGGCGCCGGCCCCATATACTGAGGGCTGTGGGTTCAAACCCGGCCCCAGCCGAACTACATCAAAAATTAGCCAGGTCTGTGGTGGGCTCCTGTGGTCACAGCTACTTGGGAGGCTGAGGCAAGAGAATTGGCCTAAGCCCAAGAGCTGGAGGTTGCTGTGAGCTGTGCTCCACAGCACTCTACCGAGGGCAATAGAGTGAGACTCTGTCTCTACAAAAAAAAAAAAAAAAAAGAATGTGTATGTTTGTATAGAATCATTTTTCATGAGAACATAGACCAGAGGGAAATTTGTTGACTAATTGAAAAGTAACCAATATGTCATTCAATGGGCCATCCTGAAGCATTTGGGGGCATTTCTAAGAAGAGTGAAAGACTTTTCAACAGTGCTTTGACTAATTGCGATAGTAGTATAAAACAGCTAAAACAAGGTATGTTCTGGCAGAACTGAAAAGGGATACCAGATGTCCTGATTATAGGGCATTTTTGTCACTGTATAAGGTAAAAATCATTTGCATATCATATCTAAAGAAAACTGGGGTTAGTCACAGCTCTAGAATTATATGAAATCTCTATATACAGAAATAGGAAGGCAACAAAGAAGCACAGTGAGCTTTTGAAATTGTCAAAAGTTTTCAAATTCAAAAAATATATATTTTTCTTTCCTCAGGCTCAGTGTAACTACTGAAATAAGGAACATTATCCACAAATAAAGAACCCCTCCAATAATCTATAATCTGATAAATATTAAGAACTCTGAAAGGCATCTCTATAATTTTTAGTCGTAATGAGTAAAAGTCCACCTTTAGTGAGTAATTATTTTGAATTATTGATTTATGGTAAGAAATACTAATTATATTCCTACATTCCCAGAGGGCTATAACCCACATTTTATCAGCAATGAACATTCCAGTGATGGTAGAGTGAGTTAAGGAAGATCCATTCATCATGTGCATTTCTCACTCTGAGAGCAAGCTTACCACAAGGTCCTGAACAGAGTCACAGGATAAAGTCATCTCAAAGACACTATGTGAAAAGGGGAAGTGAAAGAGAGAAACAGACAAAATACCACTTATAGTCCTGCGTGCACTGGAGTATTACAATTACAAGTCATATGTCCTCTTGCTCCCACATTTATCTTTTCCAATAAGAAGCATGGCGTAAAGCTTAGCTATTTGTACAACATATTCTTTATGTTAAAAGTCTGAATTTGATATGGCAAAGGTAGCAACTATATCCTGGGGATATCATAAGGGCATCTCAGAAAGGGTCCATGCTTACCCATTGTAAAACTGTTTCTGTATGTTGCAGATATACTTACTACTTATCCCACTATAATTTTATTTCAATATCTAACCCAGCATGGTGATCATGGGTAAACAAGGGTATGAGGACTGATGTTTTACATAAAAATCAATTATCACACATGTAAATGGTCAGTATCAATAACAATGATAAAAATGTATTGCAAAAGAAAAATGTATTTTAGATATTGTGCCCACAATTCACTAAAAATATTTTGTATTGTTTTGTGGTGCATTTGTTTTTATAATATCCTAGTCAAATGGAAAAGGAGGAAGACTGATATGTTCTGCTTAACCCAAAGATACAATTGGCTGATCTCAAATAATTTGATTTTATTGGTGAGTCAGCAGCTTGCTAACAATAACATAGCCTTTAGCATGTGAGTAACTGAAAGGTTAGGGTCAGTGCACTGGTGTAGATTGGGACTTGGGAATGCATAGCAAGACAATATCACCTAAATTAGACCTTCTTTTTGCTGTGACCTTAAAAAAAATCATCTAAAATACTAAAAGAATAAACAAACTGAGAATTTAAGTATTATATTATGAGTTTTCTAAAATATACTTAGGTATATGCCATCATTTTGATATTATATTTAAATAAATGTATACATACAGATTATCAGTATAAACATTTAGCCTACTTAGTGTGGGATAACTACATACTTACTTATCTTCACGGATAAATTAGAGATGAGCCCATCATACAATGTCTTAATTTTCTGTTATTTCAATGTAGTGGATAAATTTAATGTGTCTTAGAACCTCTTATCTTTTATACTTCTTAGGTGTAGACATAATTTTTGAATGTGAATCCAATAAATTTGAAATTTGCCTAGTGAGATTAGAAACTTCTTTATAAAAGATGAAAAAATTAAAACAAGCATCATTTTACTTTATTCCAGAATCAAACTGAATCATACCAGAATTAAAGGACAGGAAGGCTGAGCCGAGTTGGACATGCTGAAAAGAAATACATCTTTTAAAAATCCTTGGACTTCTTGTTTGAGTGAAGTCTATTGGGAGTAGGTATGTAATTGAAAAAGAGAGACTGAGCTGTGCTTTTTCCTCTGAGCTCCTTTGCCAGGGAGAAGGAATTAGACCAATATCTTTAGAAATGTAGTTACCTGTTGGTCAGGAGCCAAATAGAAGAGTATTGCTATAGAGAGACTTAGATTTGTTCATTGTGTCCAGGGGAGCTGAAAACACAGGTAGACATGAATTCATGTTTTGGCTGTACCTTACCACAAACAATGCCATCTTTTCATTTTGTGCATATAAGTGTGTGTGTACTCTGTTCACACCAGCAAATATCTTATAGTCCCCTAGCCATTTTGCTTCTGTGCCCAGATCATCATTCTTTCTTTTTCTAAAATAGATTATTCTTATTCTATCATTATTTTAATACTAGTTCTGAATGTGTTATATTTTTGTTGTTGTTCTTAGTCAAGGTAAAATACATATGTTCATTAGTCGTGAGACAGAAGAATACATGGATCATATTAGGATCATACCAGGATCATACCTCAAGATAAGAATATAATGAGAAATACAGGGCCATGTATCTCCAAGAGGAGAAAATATGTGTGGTAACCTTGATGTTGGGGTCAAATTTTGGAGCTTTTAGACAAAAGTAGCTTTCACAGGTTGGGAATTTTGAATCTATAAAATATGACTAATTACTATTATTTTTATCATTTTATTTTCAACTCAGAAAAGAACTAGAGTTCTGTATATTCTCCCCACTCCATCACCTCATCAATTTCAGAAATGATTCATAACAGAGTTAATTCAAGTCTAATGCAATGAATATCATATTCTAATGCCCTCTTTTAAACATAGTGATTCTGATTTTATTTAGTTTGTGAGACACTGCCATACTTCTTGATCAATGTATGTCCTAAACCTAGGAGGGTAGAAAAAATAAATTGATCGTACCACAAAGGATTGGTACTAAACATAGGATATAATCAAGGAGATTGTTAAATCTTTTCTCAGAGAAAAATGAATAGCTGTAAACTACTTTATCACTAGAAAAAATAATAAAAATAAATTTATTAAGCTGTAAACTCAGAAAGCTAGAAAAGATAATAACAAGATAAACGTAAGCAAAGAATAAAGGGGAAATAAACAAAAGCAAAAAATAATAAATTAGAAGAGAGGAAAATGTATTAATGGTAAAGAAATTTTAAACTTCTGTAAATTAAATAATAAATATAAAACAATGGCAAATTTAATAAAGAGAAATGAGGAAAGTAAATATATGAGATTAGATATGCCAATAGAGAAATAACCACAGATTTACAAGGCAATACATGTTCAAGAGAATATTGTAATCAATTCTATGCAAACCTTTAAAATCCAAAATAAAATAAATGATTTTATAATTAAATCAAGTAATCAAATTTATCATAAATGAAATAGTATATAAACAAACTACTAACATATAAAATTTTTAAGTTGTTTAAATAAAAGAGAATATAGGAAGGAAGGATAAAATGAACCACTATTTATCCATAACAAACCAAAACCAACATTGATCCTGATAACACATTCACTCCTGATTACTAACAAAAATATCAAAAAGTTTAAAACATAGAAAAGAATATTATTCTCAAAAAACATTAACATATGCTATTTAAGCAATTACATAAACAATCTAATTTATGAATATTGACTTAAATGACAATTATGGAAATACTGAGAAGCAAATTTTAAAATTCTGCTGAGAAATATAAAAGAATGTTGATAAAGGTATAATACCTGTCATCGAATTAGAAGCTTGATATTTTAAGGACCCAATTCTCTTTGAATTACATCCTATATATCTAAATTAACAATTCAAATAGAAAAAAGAAGAGGCCACTGGAAATACTGATTTACAGCCATGAGGTAACATGTGTGTGGTCAAGAATTTGTCACAGTAAACAAGCAGAAAAGTAAATGAAATAGATTAAAAATTTTTCAGATATGGGGCATTCTGAAAAAAGAAAAAAAAAGTAAGCCCAAAAATCAGCTTATTTTCTGAGAATTTTTTGAACTAGCACAAGGAATTTTGCATAGTCTACCATGAAACATAAGATTAAGATGCAGAAATCAGTTTAGTTTTAATTGTAATAAACTCACAAAATTTAAAATGTCAAAAATATAGTTAAGGCTAAATGTAACAAAATAAACCTCATGATAACTGCAAAACTTTCCTGTATACTAATAACTAAAACACTATAAAACATAGACCTAAATTAAGAAAGAGAAATACCATTTTCATAATTACTAGATATCTTTTAAATTTTTTCTAAAAGTGATTCATAGATTTAGTGCAATCCCAGATAAAACACAACTGATTTTCTTTAAAAATTGATATACTTATTTTAATGTATGTGTAAAGAAAACTGATCTAGAATAACTCAAATAATTGAAAAAAAGTGGGAAATGTCACCTTACTTGAAGAATTTCTATAAATAAGAGTGAATAAGATAAAATAATTTTGAAATATGAGTAGATACATAGAGAAATTCAACAGAATAGAGTCTTAAAATAGATGCATATATACATAGTCAATTTATTTTCAATAAAGATGTCGAAGTAATTCAACTGGGAAAAGCATATTTACAAGTGTGAAAAATAAGAAATCTCAATGCTTCCTTCTCAGCATAAATAGAACTTAATTTAAAATACATCATAGGGACAGGCACTATGGCTCAAACCTATAATCCTAGCACTCTGGTAGGCTGAGGCAGGTAGATCACTTGAGCCCAGTAGTTTGAGGCCAGCCTGAGCAACAAAATGACTCATCTCTATTTAAAAAAAAAAAAAAAGAAAGAAAGAAAGAAAAGAAAAAATACCCAGCTATTATGGTGGATGACTATATTCCCAGCTACTAGAGAGGTTGAGGAGGGAGGATCATTTGAGGCCAAGAGTTGAAGGTTGTTGTGAGCTATGATGCCACAGACAAAGTGAGACTCTGCCTCAAAAAAAAAAAATGCCTCATAGATATATTTATATTAAAAAATTATAAAACTTTTAGAAGAACACATAGGAAAAAAATTGCCTCCTTCTAGATAGCAAAATTTCCTTATATAGAGCCCAGAAAAGATGAATCAAAAAAGCTTTATAAATTGACCTTTATCAAAAAGTAAAGTATTACTCTTAAACAGACACTTTTTTTTTTTTTTTTTTTTTTTTTAGACAGAGCCTCAAGCTGTTGCCCTGGGTAGAGTGCTGTGGCATCACGGCTCACAGAAACCTGCAACTCCTGGGCTTAAATGATTCCCTTGCCTCAGCCTCTCAAGTAGCTGAGATTACAGGTGCCCACCATAATGCCCTGCTATTTTTGTTGTCATTGTTGTTTGGCAGGCCCAGGCTGGATTCAAACCCTCCAGCTCTGGTGTATTAGTCAGAGACTTACCCACTTGAGCTACAGGCACCAAGCCTTTAACAGATGCTATTAAGAAAGTGAAAAGATAGAGGCTATCTACAGCAAACTTACAGCCAATATTATGTTGAATGGAGTAAAATTGAAAACATTTCCACTCAGATCAGGAAGCAGGCAAGGTTGCCCACTATCTCCACTGCTATTTAACAGTGTAATGGAAGTCTTAGCCATTGCAATTAGGCAAGGGAAGGCAATCAAGGGTGCCATTTAGGGTGGGAGCAGATCAAACTTTAGCTTTTTGCAGATGATATGATCATATACCTGGAAAACCCCAGGGACTCAATCACAAAACACTTAGAAGTGATCAAGGAATACAGCACCATCTCAGGCTACAAAATCAATACTCATAAATCAGTAGCATTCATATATACCAACAATAGTCAGGCTGAAAAAATAATCATGAACTCTATTCTCTTTACAGTAGTGCCAACGAAAATGAAATATCTGGGAGTGTACCTAATAAAGGATGTGAAAGATCTCTATAAAGAGAACTATGAAACTTTGAGAAAAGCAATAGCCAAAGATGTCAACAAATGGAAAAATATACCACGCTCATGGCTGGGAAGAATCAACATTGTTAAAATGTCCATACTACCCAAAGCAATCTACAGATCTAATGCAATCCCTTTAAAGCACGTCTGTAATACTTTAAAGATCTGGAAAAACTAGTACTTCATTTTATATGGAAACAGAAAAAACCTCAAATAGCCAAGACACTACTCAGAAATAAAAACAAATAAGGTGGAATCACTCTACCAGACTTCAGATTATACTATAAATCTATAGTGATCAAAACAGCATGGTATTGGCACAAAAATAAAGCAGTAGATGTCTGAAACAAAATTGAGAACCAAAAGATGAATCCAGACACGTATAGTCATTTGATCTTTGATAAGCCTATCAAAAACTTAAATTGGGGAAAAGACTCCCTATTTAACAAATGGTGCTGGGTGAATTGGCTGGCAACTTGTAGAAGACTGAAACTGGACCCACACCTTTCACCTCTAACAAAAATTGACTCTCACTGGATAAAAGACTTAAACATAAGACATGAAACCATAAAGATTGTTGGAAAGAGTGCAGGAGAAACGCTTAAAGAAATTGGCCTGGGAGAAAATTTTATGAGGAGGACCCCCAGGGCAATTGAAGCAATGCCAAAAACACATAACTGGGATCTGATCAAACTAAAAACCTCTGCACTACCAAGAAAACAGTAAGTAAAGCAAGTACACTGCCCTTAGAATGGGAGAGGATGTTTACAGGTTATGTTCCTGACAAAGATCTGATAACCAGAATTCACAGAGAACTTAATCTTATTGCTAAGAAAAGAACAAGTGATCCCATTTTACTATAGGCAAGAAACCTGAACAGAAGCTTCTCTGAAGTAGACAGGTGTATGGTATACAGACACATGAAAAAATGCTCATCATCTTTAATCATCGGAGAAATGCAAATCAAAACCACTTTGAGACACCATCCAACTCTAGTAAGAGTAGTAGCCCACACAACAAAATCCCAAAAGCAGAGATATTGGCATGGATGTGGAGAAAAGGGAACACTTCTTCACTGCTGGTGGAAATGCAGACTAATACATTCCTTTTGGAAAGAAGTTTGGAGAACACTCAGGGATCTAAAAATTGACCTGCTGTTGGATCCTGCAATTCCTCTACTAGGAGCATATCCAAAAGACCAAAAATCAGTTTGCAAAAAAAGTTATTTGCACCAGATTATTCATTGCAGCTCAATTCGTAATAGCCAAGTCATGGAAGAAACACAAGGGCCTATTGATCCATGAATGGATTAACAAATTGTGGTATATGTATACCATGGAATACTATGCAGCCTTAAAAAAGATGGAGCCTTTACCTCTTTTATGTTTACATGGAAGGACCTGGAACATATTCTCCTGAGTAAAGTATCTCAAGAATGGAGGAAAAAGTATCCGATGTACTCAGTATTTCTATGAAACCTACTTACATTTACATGCACTTTGTTATGAAACATAGAACACAACCATAGCCCAGGATGAAGGAGAGAAATGGAGTGGGAAAGGAAGGGAGGGGAAAGATTTGATAGAGGGAGGATAAAAAGTGGGGCCACACTTATGGAGCATATTGCAAGGGTACATGTCAAGTCTGTCAAGTGTAGAACATAAATGTCTTAACACAAAAACCAGGTAAATGAGGCAAAAGATATGTTGATTGGTTTGATGTAACCATGTCAGATTGTATATATATTAAAAAAAACACATTGTATACATTGTACCCTACATATGCATAAATGTATTCATGATCTATATGTATTTGACTCAATAAAAAAAAATTTACAAAAAGGAAACGCAAACAATGTAACCTAATTATTTGTACCTTTATAGTTATCTGGAATAAAAAAAAGTAATAATTTTAAAAATTAGGATAAAATTTACACAACACATATATATGATACAGTTATTTTATATTTACTTCATATTTTAAATATAAGAATGTATTTATTTTATTTTTACATGTAAAATCTTCCACAACTCCTTAACAGCACAAATCTATGAAGTGAGGAAAAGAGTTAAACAGGAACATCGGAAATAAAGGTACACAAAGGTCAATAAGCAGATGGAAAGATACTCAACAACATCAACTTTGAAAATAATGTGAATATATCCTAGAGAGACAATTACTTCACACTTATAGAGTGGCTAAATGGAATACACACACACATACACACACAAATTACGTGACATGTTAGTAAGGAAGTGAGTAACCAAACTGTTATATATTGCTTGTGAAAACCTAAAATGATTCAACCAATTTGAAAATGAGTTTTATTTATATGTCTTAAAATGTTAAGAATTAATTTTCATGCAATAGAAGAATGACACTGACAGAAAGAAGAAAAAGGAAATAATGTCTAGACAAGAACTTACACATGGTCATATAGAGAAGCTTCATTCATAATAGTCAGGAACTAGAAGCAATCCTGGTAATGCCTACCAATAGATGACTGAATGACTACATTGTGATATACTATACGATGAAACCCTATTCAGAAACAAAAGTATCAAACTATACATAGACACCACTACATGGAAAATCTACAATCCTCTTGAGTCAAAGAATCCAGATACAAATGAGCCCATGTGCATCGTTCCATTAACGTGAAATACTAAAAAAAGACAAATTCCATCTGTAGGAAGAGAGAGCAGAGTTGCAGTTGACTGGGGCCAGATGTGGGTAATGACAGAGAAAGAAAGGAAGAAAGGATATTAAAGAACTCTTTGGGTGATTAAAATGTTTTCTATCTTAAATACAGTGGTCCTTACACTACTAAAACTTACTGAACTACAATGATTAAAATAATTAGATTTTATGTAAATTATAACACAATAAAATAAATGAAAAAGCAAATAAACAGTTTTTTTTAGAAACCAAATAGAGAAATTTTAAATATAATTAGAAAAACAATTCAATAAGTAAAAAGAAATAAATTAAAACAAGAAGAGGTAAGGGGCAGGAGGCAGCTCATAGCACTGGATGTAAAATATTTCAGAGCCACAGTAAAGATAGCAATTTGGAATGAATGAATGGACAGAAAGAGAAACAGAATTTCCCCCTGTGTTTTAATGATTAAATGAGCATACAAATCTTACAAATAACACTGTTTAGACAGGAGTCCAGAATGGTTTTGAGTTGCTCGATTTGGTTCAGGGTAAAGCAAACTAGAAAAATGTGTCTAATTCCTCAAAAAGATTCTGACCAAGGCATACAATCAGGGTAAATCTATCTGTACTCACTGAAAAACAAATCAATATAATTTTGGATTGTTTGTACAAGCCATTCACATTATAGTGTAGTAGCATTTTAGAAAAACTTCTCTTTGTATAATGTTCTAAAACTCAACTGATGAATTTTTATATTTTGTTCCCTCTATTTAAGTGATTTAATTTCCTCAGTCTGAGAATATAGTATAATGATAAATATTTCCTAAAACAAGTAGAATCCAGACACCTTAGGTCTCCTTTATGAAGACTCAGCTGCCTTTTTGTAGACAGATATATAATTTTATTTTACATTGACAAATAGTACATGCTATTTAAAGAAGTCATAAATATTTCAAACTATACAAACTTTAAAAAGGACTAATTCTATAAAATTACTGGGTAGAGGAGGTTAGGGAGAGGTGGTTAAAAAACTCTGAGCTTCAAGGGGAAAGGAACAAGACTGAATTTGAAGTGTTACTGTTCCTTGTTTAAAACCAGAATACATCCTTATAGTCTTGTTTTTTGTAACTCAAGAAAGAATCACGATAAAGGGACCTGAGAGGATGGTCAAAGTAACAGACAAAAAAGAGACCCTTAACACAGGAGGTTCAGGCAAATCTTCATGCTGGCCTTGTCTCTGGACTTTGAACATGCACCCCAGGCATACCAAGCCCTGGGACCTTTGCATGTGCTCAACCCTCCACCTGTAATGCTCTTCTTCTGTGTAGTTCACACAGATCACTTTCTCATGTTTTTCCCCCAAGAGAGTCTTACTCTGTTGTCCTGGGTAGAGCACTGCAAGTGCCCAGGTGTCATCTTTATAGCTCACAGCAAGCCAAAACCCTTGAGGCAATCTTACCTCAGCCTCCTGAGTAGTTAAGACCCTGAGCACCTCCTACGAAGCCCAGCTGGTTTTCAATTTTTAGTAGAAATAGAGTCTCACTCTTGTGAAAACTTGAACTCCTGAGTTCAAGCAATCCACCTGTCTCGGCCTCCCAAAGAACCGGGATTACAGGCTTGAAATATCATGTTCAGCATTTTCTCACTTTTTTTTGTTGTTATTGTTGTTGAATCATCAAGGGTATGAAGAACCAGGTTACACTTCCTGCATTTGTTTAGTAAAATCCCTCTTATAATTATCTCCTGCTGTAATAACCAAGCCCCCTGTCCCTGCACCAAGCCACCTACCCCTGCTACTAATCCCCCAACCCATAGATTTAAAGAATATAACAAACTTTTTACCCTTCAAAGAGGAAGTGTTTTGTGTCTTAGCCCCAGCCCCCACAAGGGCGGAGGAGCTAAATTCTGGAAGAAGAGATAAGCATACAGAAGGGAGGGGTATAATTTAAAGAAGCCCCTGGTGCAATACCCCCTGATGGAAAGTCCCGAGTTCCTTAGAAACTTACCCAATTCCTATGCCCGTTCCTTGTACCCCTGAACTATGTATGAGCCATGAAGTAATGAACTTGTGATGTATCTTATGATTTATGAGCAAATATGTACCCCCACCCTGCGACCCTGCTTTAACTGCGATGATTAGCTTCTGTATGAC
>CAUYON010016083.1:0-10500 GCA_963573935.1 Arctocebus calabarensis | reverse complement strand
GCCCTGGGTAGAGTGCCGTGGCGTCACACTGCTCACAGCAACCTCCAGCTCTTGGGCTTAAGCGATTCTCTTGCCTCAGCCTCCCTAGTAGCTGGGACTACAGGCGCCTGCCACAGCGCCCGGCTATTTTTTTGTTTTTGCAGTTCCGCCGATGCCGGGCTTGAATCCGCCACCTTCGGTATATGGGGCCGGCGCCCTACTCGCTGAGCCACAGGAGCCGCCCCTCAAACTTTTTAAACAGGGGGCCGATTCACTGTCCCTCAGACCGTGGGAGGGCTGGACTATCGTTTAAAAAAAAAAACTGAACAAATTCCTATGCACACTGCACATATCTTATTTTGGAGTAAAAAGTAAAATGGGAACAAATACAATTCATACCAATGCATGTGGCCTGCGGGCCGTAGTTTGAGGACCTCTGGTCTGGTGTTTTCTATCTGAGGTTTTAAACTACAAATTTAAATTATTTAAGAGTTAGAACTATTTAAGAGACATATTCCTTCTTGAATGATGCTGTCAGTTTGTGTCATTCAAAGAATTAATCCATTTTATCTAAGTTGTCAAAATAAAGTTTTGTATGACATTCCCTTATTCTCCTTTTAATATTTATAGAATTTATAGTAAAATCACCACTTTCATAACTGGAGCTTCTCAACAGACTAACTTTACTTTCATAAACTTTTTTTTTCTGTTTCATATTTCTCAGATTCTGGCTTTAATCTTTATTATTTACTCTTTCTGTTAATATTAGATTTCATCTTTCTCCTAATTTCCTAAGATAAAAGATAAGGTCCTGACTTCATTTAATTATTTTTTTCTAGTATTGACATTTTCTAATATTGTGTATAAATCTCCCCATAGCCAGTGTTCTACCCACCTCTTGCAAATTCCTTTATGTTGTCATTTCTACTGAGTAAAAAATACTCTCTACCAACCCTTTTAAGTTTTTCTTTGATCTATGAGTTATTTATGTATGTTATTTAGTTCCTAAGTAATAGGAGCTTTTGAAAGTTTCCTCAATCATTGATTTTAATTTAAACTTATTGTAGACTTAAATGGATTTTGTATAACTTCAATTCTTTTATGATATTGTTTTTATGACCCAGGATATAGCCTATTTTGTAAAATAATTTGTGTACACTTGTAATGAGTGTCTTCTAATGTTGCTGGGAAGGAGTGTTGTATGAGGTCAATTTTGTGGAAATCATTGCTTAAACTTTTTATATTCTTTCTCATTTGGGTATAACTATTCATACACTTTTGAAAAAGGAATATTAAAATCTGGATATTTTTGCATTTCCATAAATATCCTTGAGCTTCATTCTAGGACACATTTGACTTACTCATAAAAAGTTGTGTCTTTTCAAATGTGGCTTTTAAGCTTTGTTAAGCAGAGGTAGAACAGTGTTAAGATTAGGTGTCAACCTGTGTGTATGTGTGTGCGTGCTTTTTTTTCTATAAAAGAATACAACAGAGTGGATAATTTGGATAATTTACAAAGAAAAGAAACCCATTTCTTACACTGATGAAGGCTGCACATCTATCAAGAGACTTTGTGCTGCTCACCCGATGGAGGAAGAGGAAGGGCAAGAGAGTGTGCAAGGGGCTGGGTGAGGGACTTATCCCTTTATCAGTGACCTCGGCTTTGGATGGCTGGTGCACCCCTGTGACAACAGCATGACTCCTGCCTGGGGCAGAGCCCCTACGACCTAATTACCTCCTTAGGGTCTCAGCTCTTGGCCCCCTTGCAGTGGGAATTAAGTTCCCAACACATGGACCGTAGCTCTAGAGAGGCACTCAAACCATAGCAGTCGACACTTATTTCCAGCTATTAATGAAAGAGTTTTCCAAATTATCTACCTAGTAGTCTGTGAATCTCAGGTTGTTCCCTCTGGCTAGTGGGAACATTCACCATTCTGGGCCCCAGGTGAGCATTCAGCCCTATTCTCTTAATCCTTGTGTGACTCTTTGAATAGTTTCCTCAGTTGTATACCGTGGTCAGTACTCTGTTGAGTACATGAGAAAGTCCCTCGGCAGATCTCCGGGGTACTTTCTCTGTGTGTCCTTTTCTCTGCCATGCTCTGTCCTACAAACTCTAGCCACCTTGGGCTCTCCAGACTCAGCAATGTTTTCTCAACTCTGGGAGGTCTCTGAGCCCTGCTTAGTCTTCTCACCTTGTGTCCTCATAACTCTCTTTGCCAAGAAATTATAAGGCTAACTGCTACTGATTTCCATATGTCAGGGATTACAATTATAAAATGCCTGATACATAATGTCTTAAAAACTACTATCTCATATTATGGCTCTTTGGGTAAGAGTGTAAATCCTGTCTTAGCTACTTTATCTTGACCAGGAATGAAAGTCTCATTGATTTGCTTTTGCTTTTAATGACTATTTTCAAATTGACTCCTCACATTCAACAAGTTTGGAGTAGGACTGGGAGAATAGGAGGGAGGGCTCTGTTTATACTTTTTGAAATTCTATTGCACATCAAATAAACTATTAAAAACGTGTTAAATTAATGTTAAAATAGAGATCATAACACAAAACAGACAATTTGTAGCAATAGGGACCAAATTATAAACAGAACCCAAGACCATGTCAGACAGGGGTTAAGTTACACACCCCTGCACTTGAAGAATCAACTATTTTCTTATTGCCACAAAGTGTTTCTTTCTCTCTAGCAGCTGAAGAAATGCTGGCCTGGAGATAAGAAATATTAACACAATTTATAGCTCACTGAAAAAATGCTGAACCTGCCCCCATCCATGTTCCTTCTACAAGTCATAGCTGCAGATTAATTGGATGAGACTGATTTCAGTGACTTTGTCCTGATAAATCATGGGCTGGTTCTCCTCATTGACAAACCCTGCACAATTCCTGTCTGTTTCACCTTTTGATACTTAGAGCTTCCCTATGATACATTAAATGTTAAGTCTTCACCCTAAGGTGAATATGACATGCATGTTTGTTCCGTATGCATGTGTTAGGACCACCTTCATGAATATTCATATCTCCTCCTGCAACCTGTTCAGTATGTTTACTTGACCAACCTGTTCTGCATACATCCCTGAGCCAAACTCTCCTCCTTTGAAGTGCCTGTTAATCTGTCAGGATGGACACTTTGGAGGCTGTAACCATTGTATAAAATTATTATACAATTCCAAATTTATAAATTATGTGATTTTTAAGTTAAGAATAGTCACAAAAGTGTCGAATTTCTTCATGATTATTCTCTTTGTCTCTACCGTCTTTCCTTAGATTATCTTCAAGCCCACATTTTAAATGCCATATTTATATAGTACTTATAAAGTATCATTGTCCAATGTACACACATGATGCTTTTAATAATTCTAAAACATTCAGTCATCTTTGATTCTTTGATCCTCATTCTCTCTTGCCTCCATAGCCAACCCATTTCGACATTCAACAGGTGCTACAATAAGGCTTTCTCTACCCACATCATTGTTTTATAATGAGAGAGTTGTATTATAATTCAGAGCATGGACTGTGATATTAGACTTCCTGTGTGCCTATTCCAGCCTGTGGCCAGGAGCAAGAAATAACCTCTCTAAGCTGAATCTCCACACCATATCTGAGTTATAATAACTCAGAAGCAAATGTTTAATATGAACTTTGACACATTGTAGGCCTAGTGAAGGTCAGCTACCATAATTGTTGTCATTGTCATTGCTGTTATTATCATTGTGTGGCCAATGCTACAAGCCTATTCATTTCCCGATCAGTTCTTACTTTATCATTTATGGTGTTACCTAACTGGTTTTCCTTCCATTTTTCCCCCTTTCCTAACAATGATCCAGTCACTATCTAGGCCAGTGTCTTTCAACCTTTTTATCTCATGGTACACTCAAACTTATCATTAAATTTCTGTGGCACACTTAAATTATGTTGATCCAAAAAAGAGAATAAAGAAAGAAAGAATATACTTACTGTGCTTTGAACTTTTTTTTCAAAAATAATTTACTTAATGATCTATAAAATTCTGGTCGTGCACCTAAGATCCTCTCACGGCACACCAGTGTGCCATGGCCCACTGGTTGAAAATCACTAATCTAGAATGATCCTTTCAAACAATCCCATCTTTCTCCAAATTGAAACCCCCCAATGATATCCTCTACACTTAGATTGGATTTCAAGAAAGATGTATTATGTTCTGTCATGCCAAATACAATCTGGCCCTTGGCCACCATATCAACTTCAGGGCTTGCTGTTTTTCATCATACTTCATTCTCCATCAGCTGAAAGAGCTTTACTTTCCCTAAATCATCCCAGGCTCTCCTTCCTGCCATTCTACTTCTCCTGGCCCATCCCATTTGTCTCTATGGAAACTCTTCTTCAACTGGCTGTCTTCGAGGTGATTGTTTTCTTTTTTAACTTCAGATTGCAGCTCAACTGACACTCCTACAGTAAGTTCTTCCATAACATTCAATACAAAAAAGTCTTCTCCATTCATTACTCTCACAAAAGTTTACACTGGTCCTTCGGGCACATAGTCTACTTTCTAATTCTATACTAAACTTTGTTTCACCTGTACATCACCAATTGCCTACATACCTCCATGAAGGCAGGGTCTGGGACCATTCTGTTGGTCACTGTGTACCAAGAGATTTGTAATGGAGCATAGTAAATAGTCCATTTTCAATGAAGTGTTTATTGAATAATGAAAGGAAGAGAATTAAAATAGTTAACTGAAATAACGGAAAAGGTGGGGATTTTGGTTTGGCATTAATGAATAAAACTGAGGGCTGCATATTTACCAAAATATTATAAAATATTATTGTAGGCTAACATTGATAGAATGTCTATTATATGCCAACAGGTACATAGGTTAATGTATATTCCTTAAAATATTCTTGCAAATTAAGCACAATTATATCTATTTTTCCAATAGAGTACAAAAAAAACACTCTTAGATTCAGTTAAATTAAGCTATGTATCAAATTAACCAACTTGTAAATAACAAACTATAAATCTATGCTCTCCAGGACTGTCTATTATACCATATTGTGATGATTAATGTAGATTAAACATTGTGTATCCAATATCATTAATTTCTTTGATAAGTCTCCTTGCGTTATTGCAGCCAAATTTAAGTCCAGAGAGATGAAGGGCCTTATGAAATGCCATACTAAAGACAAATAAAATTCAAGGCCTCTAGACTCCCAGGCCAGTGTGTTTATCTCCTCTATGTTGAAACACAAATGACACTTAAAACAATAGTCAATCACTTTAGAAAATCTTAATATCTTATCTTGTTCAAGCAGGAGGTCTAGAAATAATTTACACTATTGTAAAAGGGTTTTCTTCTTTCCTTAGAGGGATTATGCATCTTCACAGTTTAGGTTTTTAATGTAATTTGACACTTTTGAAGTATAAATATAATAATATCCAGGCAGTTTACAAGAAATATGTGTTCTAACTAATGATTACCTTCTGTGTCCTTCAAATTTTCCTCATCAAATTCTTTTATTATGTGGAAAAATATATTATTAAATAGATATGTTTAGACAGTTAGGCTTTGTTTAATTTGTAAATCTGAAAGCTATTCTAAATGGAGGACAAAAAGAAGAAGCAAGATTGAATTATCTAACATGATAAAAATATTCTGTCTTCCTAACATATTTACATTATTCTGAAAAGCTAATTGTTATCATATCTAATATAACTGGTATATTGTATGTGTTGGCCAGGGAATGCTGATTTAAAAGAAAGCTTTCAGTAATTTCAAAAGCAAAAACCAAAAATAATGTCAACAATACAATAGGAATTGCAATAAATATGTAACACTTATTAGGGGAAAAATGTGTAGCAAGCACTGGGCTCTGATCATCTTTTAATGTCCTATCTCATTCAATCTTCACAATAGCCTAATACAGACAAGAGAATGTTACCAAAAATTCAGACTTATCCTTGAGGTCGCACCAAAAGAATGAGGAGATGTAGTTTGAAAGAGAAAGAGAAGTTTATTAATTTTTCTGGCAAATAAGGAGTTAGGTAAACCCGTCTTAAAATATTAGGTACCAACATCTCCTTCTGTGCAGAAATATAAAGATTTTATTGGTATATATCAAGTATTACCATTTTAATACATTTTTTTTACTTTCTTAAAATGCACGTACATTTTATGACACTCTCTGTATTTAGATTTTTATGTCTTCTTGAATTGGCCACTTTATCACTATGTATAATGACTATTATTTTCTGTCCTTATTATTATTGAATTTAAGTCAATTTTATCAGATATAAGAATGGCTACACATGCTGTCTTTTGGTTAATATTCACATGGAATAATTTTTTTCCATCCATCGCCTTGAGTCCATATGAATCCCTATAGGTTCAATGTGTTTCCTGAATACAGCAGATACTTGGGTTTTTGAGTGCACATTCAAACCACTCACATTGATGGATAGAACTGATAGCTTGGATGCTGTTCTGTTCCTCCTGTTGAGTAGTACCTTTTAGTTTTGTTTTACTGTTATACTATTGTTTTATACGAACTCTTAGGTTTAGCATTAGGGTAATTTTATACTAATTGGTGACTATTGTGCTGGTCCATATGTAATGAAGTTCTGAGTATTTCCTACAGGGCAAGTCTGGTCCCCTCTTAGTGTCCTCAAAAGTTGTCAAGGTAGCTGGTTTAGCAGGGGTCAAAGATATGCTTTCTGCTTCTGGGAAAAGCTTCCAGGGAAGGGCTGAAGTGCCCCCCCATGACTAGCCAGAAAATCAACTTGTGAAGACAGGGAAGTCTGAGATTCACAACCTGGCTATCAAGAGCAGACCCTGTTCCTCTTCCCCTTCCTCGTCTCTGCAGGCTTGTTTTGGGATCTGCCAGCAGGCAGAAGCTCAAACCAGCAGAGCTCCCCAGAAATTATGCTATGGCCTGGGGATTTCTCCACCAAGGATCCCAGCCTGGGTTAAGAGTATGATCCTCCTGTACAGGGAGGGTGCTCTGTAAGTGCATTTCAAATTGGGTACCCACTGCTCTCTCCCCTCACTTCTGCCCAGGTGGTCTTACTCAGCTCCTGAGATTAGATAACAGATCTCCCTCCAGGCCCGCCAAAACATAATCAAGTCCTAGGGGTATAGGATCTGACTTGCAGCACTATCTTTTGGTTCCTAAAGTTCGACCCCTGACAATTCCAAGGAGAAGCATGCTAGGGATGCTATGGGATGCTGAAGCAGGTTTAATACTCCCTCTTTGGGGTGTGTCCTGCTCTCATGGAGCTGCCGTACAAGCAGCACCACGGAGGCACAGTGACCAGGGAGCTCACAGTCCAACACCTGTTATTACACTTCATGACTTTAAGAGTAAAACTTTGAGGTCCACTGTGTATGGAAACTTTGTGTGAATCAATTATCTCTCTGGGCACCTGCAGGTGGGAGAGGGAAGAGGAGGAAAAGAGTCTGGATGGAGGAAGATTAGCACTCTGATTGTTTCTGTCCCTCTCTCTGGAATGCAGCCCACCTAGAATGTTCAAGCTCCAGAGCCACACAGATCCCCCAGGGCCCACTGGATTCATGGTTCATTCATGGTATGGGCCATAGTTAGGGAATGTTTGTCCGGCCAAGATTAAGACAAAAACTGAGGGTCGGAAGACCCCAGGAAGGACAATGATGCACAGTGGGTAGAGATGCAATGCGGGACCTGCTGTCTGGGCTCAGGTCAGTTGTGACAAGGAGGCTGGGAGCCTGTCAAAAGTCATATATGTGAGGGTGGGAGAAAAAAAAATGTTTTACCTCCCCTTCTTATTGAATGCCCAACCTGTAGGAGGTTGATCTCCACTAGTATCTTGCTCCTTCACTTTCTTCCCTACAATTTCTTCCTGTGAAGTTCTTTGTGGGTTCTGGCACTTTGCCCTCAGTATTACCCCTGACCTGTATTTGTGTTTGTTTGTTCTTTCTCCTTTTCTAAAACTTTTCCTTCTTACTGGGATGCTCTGGAAGCTGGTGTTTCTGGTCAGCCATCCTCTTTCCTCCTTCACCTGCATCTATGTTTTATATAAATCTCTATTGCATTACTGTTACACTAGATTGAAGAAGCAGCTGATGATTCAAGGAGACAGTAGAATCACAAAAATAATGCATGTAAGTGCATTAGGAATTCAAACATGACATTATTAGGGTCAACAAAGTCAATGTTTTAGGGATAGAAGAAAGTACTGAAGTTCATATTTAGGAGGGAAAAGTAAGAAGTCATGGGAACAACTGGATGTGGGTATGAGAAAGAAGTAATATTCCACAAATTCATGTTTCTGGCTTTGGTGTCATTTCACTGTTATTTAGACACAAGGTTACATCATTTAGATAATAAGGTTGAGGAAAAGATTAATGAACTAATTGTTGCCCATAATGAGGTTATAAAAATCAAAAAACAAGGTGTCAAGGACAGGAAAGAGCAAACTATCTTATCTCCCATTGATGTTATTCAATCTATGATATAGATAAGTCACACCCACAATGTAATTCTAAATGGAATAAAATATAAAATATCACTGATTGAATTTATAGGAGACTCATTTACCTGAGTCCTATATTATTTTCCTGGAAGCTAAGAAAGTTGGAGAGTTCAAAACAGTTATTTATAATAGTGATTCAAGGTGCATGTTTTTGCTTTGCTTTTATGATGTGGGAAACACTTGTAATCCTTTGAACTACATCATGACACAGGCAACTGACTCTGCTAAATATACAAAAAGTTAATCCCTTCATTTGTTTCATAAAATATTCACAACTTTTAATCCGTATTCACTAACAAGTTTTTCCTAGAACAATAGAAAGGCAGTTAATTCCAAAACCTGAAGTGAAAAATTATGAGACACATTATATGATGTTTACACTGAACAAAACGAACCTATTTAAGTTCCTGGGAACTCTGACATGGTAAAGGATTTGAAATCTTATGTTTCCTCAAACATTTAGTTTTTCATGTAGAATAACTAAATAGAGCATTTATCAAGAAGTTGGGGTAAAGGTTGTTTTAATTATTCAATCAATTAAAAATTTCAATGGTAAATAACAGAAAATCAAGTCTGAGCTGGTTTAAGGGAAAAATGATTTTCAAAAACTCATATAACTGAGTAGTACAGGGTTGGATGTGGCTTTGGGAGTGGCTAAGCTCAGAATTGTCTTGGCTCTGCTATTTGGGGTGGCTGCTATTCCTAATGGTTACTGGTTGCTCCAGATTATTTCAGCCTTACAACATTAATAAGCCAAATGGATAAAGAGTTTTATTTCCTTGTAGAACTTGGACTTTCAGCAGTTCTAGTTGACATACTTGAAAAGGTACCTAAATCAATGATATGAGCAAAAAAAGATAGTGTGCTGATTGACTTTTTTCAAGTCACATAATCCAAATCTAATGACCAGAAATGAGGCCAACTTCAGCCAAAACATTGGAGCTGAGATAAAGTTAACTGATGATTGCTAACGAAGAACTGAGGACTACAGATGGATGCAGGAATTGTTGATGTGGGGCTTCAAAATTCTTAAAGGCCCACTACAATATAAACAACATGGAAATGTTCTTAATGCATATCAAGGGCAAAGAGTTTCCCGAATTGGGGAATTTCAGATGACTCCCTAGAATTGTAATCCCACTGTATTTCTTTAGTTATTACAATACACAAGCAATGACAATTCAAATTATTTGTCTTGGTATTGTAGGTTATTTATGTTGACATATAAGTGGCTAACAAACATGAAACAGTTCAAATGTATTAATTTTCAACGGCATGATACAATTTTCTTGTATCAAATAGGCAGATGTTTAAAGATATTGTTAATTGTTGAGGAGTTAAACAGACCTTACATACAGTCTGAACATACGAAATCATGATAATATCTCTCCTGAGCAGCTTTCAATATAAATCAAGAGCCTAAATTTTGTATAAGGGCTAAAATTTATAAATAAATAACCTAAATATCAACAATAGTAATATATGATATATTACAGTGATGTTCTATACTAAAAAATTGTGCCAACATGTTTTGTACTGAGGGCAATATGTAGGGAAATGGTATGATACAATGTGAAGCTAAGTACCAGAAATGATTTTGCACACATATTTAATATGTATGTCTATATTAATAATTTTTTTAAATATGCATGAACATGCCTATACCACCAAGAAATACACAGGATATTAAATATCTTCAGGTCACCGACAAGGTGACAAATATCTATGTCATACTTCATCTTTTAAATGTACTTTAAAAGTGTAATTAACACTTTACAACCAAAAACACCTATAACTTTTGTCCTTCCTTATGCTAGTGTTAGCCACTTAATATATAGACCATCTCCATCTTTTTTTTCTATGCCATTATAATAATCTTTTTTTTTGTTATTTTATTTTATTTTATTTATTTATTTTTTTAATAATTTTATTGAATCATAATTATGTACATTGGTGCAATCACAGGGCACGATTCATATACATTCAGAAATATTTTGATCATACTGTTACAGATATCCTTCATGG
>CAUYON010016080.1:0-12108 GCA_963573935.1 Arctocebus calabarensis | reverse complement strand
TATAAAGCATTTAACCCCCCTGTACACAACTCACTCCTTTTAAAGAAAAAAATTGAAATGTAAGGCTGTGTAAGATTTGTTTTTAAACTGTACAGTGTCTTTTTTTGTATAGTTAACACACTACCGAATGTGTCTTTAGATAGCCCTGTCCTAATGGTATTTTCAATAGCCACTAACCTTGCCTGGTACAGTATGGGGGTTGTAAATTGGCATGGAAATTTAAAGCAGGTTCTTGTTGGTGCACAGCACAAATTAGTTATATATGGGGATGGTAGTTTTTTCATCTTCAGTTGTCTCTGCTGCAGCTTATACGAAATAATTGTTGTTCTGTTAACTGAATACCACTCTATAATTGCAAAAAAAAAAAAGTTGCAGCTGTTTTGTTGACATTCTGAATGCTTCTAAGTAAATACAATTTTTTTTATTAAAAAAAAAAAAGATTACTGCTATTGAGAGATATTGAGAGCCTGGTTCAAGTTGAGAGTGATGGTTTTAAACGTTCCCGAAGTGCCTGTGGTTTTCTCTGGAAGTCAAATTATAAGCATAGAGGAAGCCACAAGTGGTCTGATCTAAGGTGGGATTTTCAAAGTGAATCCACAAGGGACAAGAAAGTAATAAAAGAATTAAGAATAACAGCAAGAGAATGGCGAAAGTGTTGATCCATGTCTACCTATGCTTCGACGAGAAAAGTCTAAATAAGAGGGATCTGAGCATCTTAACGGTACCCAGGAACAGTGGTAGCCGGCCATAACTGAGAGCAACCTGGGAGGACCAGTGGGCTCCCAGAGAGTGGGATCAAGGATTTTATTGCATCAAAAGTGGTACAGTATAGATGATGACAAAGCCCAGAATATGGCCACGGTGGTGGCTGAAAGATGAATACAGGTGATGGTCATTGGAAATAAAAGGTGAGTTTATACCACTGGAGGGGCCAGTTAAAAAGTCATTCCTGGCTCGGCACCTGTAGTTCAAGTGGCTAAGGTGCCAGCCACATACACCAGAAATGGCGGGTTTGAATCCAACCCGGATCTGCCAAACAATAATGACAACTACAACCAAAAAATAGCCAGACATGGTGGCAGTCACCTGTAGTCCCAGCTACTTGGGAGGTTGAGGCAACAGAATCGCGTAAGCCCAGGAGTTGGAGGTTGCTGTGAGCAGTGACGCCATAGCACTCTACCCAGGTGACAAGTTGAGGCTCTGTCTCAAAATAAATAAATAGTCATTCCTAAGAATTCATCATCCCCCATCTCAGACACAATATAGTGTTTTTCTATGCTCTTTCTCAAAAGCTCTTCTATTATTGCCATATGCCACCATATTCTAATTAACTTGGTCTCGGTTTATCTCAAGAAGAAGTGTCAGATCTTTCTTCCCAGCCAGCACAGCACACACAAGATCAGTTAGCATACAACACAGAATACATGAATGAATGCCTGACAATAATTGTTTAATGTGACTTCATATCACAGGCCTTTTTCTCCAGTTCCTGAAATATTTCATTGCTGCTATTTATCTATTAATAAAATTATGCATTTTATGTCTTATCTATCCATAATTCTCTTTCAATGAGAATACATCTTTTTCCTAAAGAAATTATTTTTTAAAGTTTAGATATGGAACCATGATTATTATTTTCCCCTCAAATAATATTTCCACATCACTTTACCTTGCATCAGAACCATGCCAAGGGTTTGGCTACCATAGAATTTAAAATCTCATATAGATCCTTCCTTGATCTAGAATCATTGTATGATGTGTGAGTGATTTATTAATTGCCTTCTATAAGTCAGGCAGTCCTGCAACAGGATCTGGAGATAGAAGAATGAACAGGATAATTGTTTTCTTCAGCTAGACCTGTAGACAGAGAAGGAGGCCAAACAATGGCCCAGGAATGACTATATTATTCAAGACACATTGAAATAACCATGACCTCTAAAATCTCAGTGGCCACGAGGCAACAAAGGTATGTATCTCACATATGCAGAGTCCAGGGAGTGTTCTGGTAACTCTGCGTGGCAGCTGCCCTCCATATGGTGACTCACCACACACTTGCTTTCAGAACTACCAAGGCAAAGGAGGAGAGAGAGGAAATCGAGCACAGAAGTAACATAACCGATTCTTCTCACAACTCCCGAAATCAAACCAGAGGGCCACAGCTAAATTCAAGAAGGTAAGAAAATGCAATCCTCTCATTTCCTCAGAAGAAACAGATTCTGGTAAACAATGGAAATGCCTACCACAGTGACAATGCAGAAGGGTGTTACACGTGTAAGAGCAGGTAAGAGAGAGGCTTAAGGAGTCAGGGAAGGCTCGCTGGAGGACTAATATTTAAGCTGGACCCAAAAGAGGAATAGAATTTAATCAATTAAATAGATGTTTACAGGTGAGAATCCTAGACAGAAGAAGCAGTTTCTACAAAGTCATGGAATCTTCATCCCCTTGCCTAGTCCTGCTGCTGCTACCGAAGTTACAGTCAACAACACGACGTAAATGGGGGAGTAAGGCACCAAGGCTGTAGGAATCAGTAATAAGCCTGTACACACACACACACACACACACAAATGTATGTGTATGTGTATATGCACATACACACTGTGTAAATATGCATATATAATTACACATACCAATAGAGGGGGAGAGATGTGCATCACTGGCGTTTTGATGGTAGCACCTGCCTCCACTACCATTCTAGGGCCATGAACTCCTGATGTGCTGAGAATTTACAAGGCTCCAGAACCAAGTTCCTTGGAGTCCACTGACAGGGACAAAGGAATTTCCCAAGCAACCAGATCCACACAAAGGAGTAACAAGTTAGTTGTGTATCCCAACCTATTTCTCCTGTTAGCTTCCTCTCTGCTGTACTGTTGTACCATTACACAATTACTTCAAGCAGCCTGAAGCTTTTAGCATAGCTGCCTAACATATGGAAAGACCACAATGTCAGTTATTTACTCTTGAGCTCTCATTGAATTAACCATGCTTGTTAAGCTACATACTTTCAAACCTCCGCAGTTAGTAAGAACTATCATCCCCATTTTACAGATGTGAAAACTATGAATGGGAGTATATTGGCAAAGATACCCACCAAGTAGTGGTGGGAGCAGAGATTTAAATGTAGGACTATCTTGGTATAAACCCTCTTTAAAACTATGCTTAAATGATTACCAATAGAAGTAGCATTGCCAGGCTCACTTAGAATGAGGACAATAACATATTTGATTGAAATATTTTTCATGCATATTAAGGCAGGTACAAACCAGGAGCTAGTCATAAAGCCTAATCCACCCTGTAGTGATGGTGACCCACTGGCATACCCCTCAATGAAACACAGTAAAAGTCTTGCCATTTAATTTTAAAGTTTCTTCTCATACTTTTTTGACCTCTCCAGATTATTTTTAGTTGGCTAGAAGCAACTCATCTCTCAGAATCATGTATCTCTTTCACTCATCTTGAACACACTTGTTAGTGCAGATTAGAACTTGTTAAAGATTAATTCTTAAAGCATCCTCAAGCTTTCCTTTCCAACAAAGGAAACATCAATTATAGGCTCACACATAAACTTTGCCCCTTTCTTGAATACTTGCTGCCCTTTATAAATCTTAGATTTCTTCCCCTTGAGTATTCCTTCAAAGGAGAGATTTTATTGCCTCCAGGGGTTGTTAAACTGATTGCAATACTGCCTATTTAGAGCAGTTCAGTGGGAATTAAGCTGGTTCAATGCTGTCAGACCTAGAATATAGCTGTCAAATAGCATTACAAGTAAAACACCCTTGATAAGAAATAATGACCAAATGTCAATCTGTTTTTCCCTACCCTTACTACAGACTTCTCCTGCCACACAAAAAAAGCAATGTTTTATACTTTATAGTAATAGGACATTTCTGATATTTCTAACAGTATTTTCAATGATAAAAAAAAATAGTTTTAAATGCAATCTAGGCTCAAACACTGATGGAAGCTTTCTTTTTCCTTTTAAATAAAGTTTTTGGCAAACTGTTTCAAAACGAACACATTTTATTAAGGCAAGTAAGTGCAGGGTTGTTTTAAAGCCATTCTTCAGTTTTATTATTCAGCTAATATATGTTCAGTCTCTTCAAGTTTGGTATTGTGCTACACATTAGGGTACAAACATATAGTTTCTTGTGAGCTATTTTAAAGAGTCTAGATTAATTCTGCAGGCAATCAGGAGTAAATGAAAGATTTTAAACATAATCAGATTTGATCTTTAGAAAGATTAATACAGCTACAGTGCAGTCCCCCTCATCTGTCTCTGTCTCATTGTCTCTGTTTTTTCTTCCTAGTACTGATTACAGTTCATATCATATAGGTTTATACCCATCTTACCACTAAATTATAAATCCATGATGACTCACCGTTTTCATTATTATATACCCAGAACTCAATACAGTACTTGGTATAGAAGTCATTTGGTAATTTTGCGCAAGATTAAATGAATGAATTAACAAATACTGAAGGTGTTTAAGACTGTACTTTAAAACATCAGTTAGAAGACTCTTGCAATTTATGGTGACCTAAAATAAGGCAGTGATATTGTTGCAAAATAGGATTTGATTACATATTTAATGTGGATAATATAGAAAAGTAAAGCATTTAAAATAACCCATAAGTTTTTAATTTGATCAAGTGAATGTTGATGGCCTCAACTAAAAAAAATAAATTAAAGGACGAAAGACCACTCAATTACTGACTGAAAACTATTTCTAAATTTTAGGCTTTATAGAAGATGTACCAAGAACAAATAAGGTATAACATGTAATTCTTTAAAAATGTGTTGTATATCATTTTTAAAGAATTTTTATATTTTTTATAAAGAATGTTTAAAGGACAAGTTAAATGTTTTAATTGGCAATTTATTCAATTTAATCAATTAATGATCCATATCACACTGATTGATTACCAAGAATTAATCTTTTCCTTTTCCCCCTCCCTCTTTCATCCTCTCCATCAGACAAATTATTTTTAATCTAAAAGGATAGAATATCAGAATATTGATAAATCATATCAAATCATTTCCTTCTCCTAAGATCATTATGTCAGTACAATAGAAGAAAATCACAATGTCCTAGATTGCAGAATGACAGATTTGGTTTCCAAACATTATTGACCTCCCTACATTCCTTTGTACCACATACTAATGGATTTCTTACTGCATTTAGAATTACATTCAAAGTTACTAGCTTTGCAGTGCAAAGTCCTTTGAATTCTACCTGCCTTTCATTTTGCCTCACATATATAACCAACGTCACCCTCAGAGGCAGTTTTGTGTTTTTGGCAGCATGAGAAAATTAATCTCATTACACTGTAGCCATGCTTCCTGTCTTCGACCAAGAATAGCTTGGCTGCTGTTTCAATAGACTTGTTTTCTGAAGGACTTTTGCTGTTTCAAAAGTCAAACTCATTCCTCCATAGGAGAGTTTTTTTCTATTACTAAAAATATTACAATAACAATAAAAAGTACAAGATCTAGAGGAAATTCTAAATAATATAAAAGGATTATGTAAGTAAGGATAACATTATTACAATAGGTGCCTACCTTTCCAAGGTGATGATCTTGATGGAACTCACTCTCATCTGATGTGATGCGGTTTTTATAGCTGCTAAAAATATTGGTTAATGGGCAGTGCCTGTGGCTCAGTGAGTAGGGCGCTGGCCTCATATACGGAGGATGGCAGGTTCAAACCTGGCCCTGGCCAAACTGCAACAAAAATATAGCTACTCAGGAGGCTGAGGCAAGAGAATCATCTAAGCCCAAGAGCTGGAGGTTGCTGTGAGCTAGGACGCTATAGCACTCTACTGAGGGTGACAAAATGAGACTCTAAAAAAAAAAAAAAAAAAATTAGTTTATTTCTTTAGAATTTCCAGTTGGATTTTTAAAGTCTTCACTTTCCTTTGTATAAAATCTTATGTCAAATAAATAGATGGCTCCAGTTTGATACATTCTTTTTTCAATTTCAATTAATTTGTATATTATTTAAGGTGCTTTATAAACAGAAAAGGCAAATAATAAAATCAATATATTAAGCAAAAGATTTTAATGGGCTCTGCTTATTATGCAACAAATAAATTAGATTGGAACAAAATGTTATTACAATACTTACAGAATTTTTTACATCAGTATATCAACAAGTAAACTGTTTTTAGCTCATTGGTATCATTGCTGAATTTACTCTCCAAGCTTAAAACTCTAAAATATTTAAGTATTCCTAAGAGTTGTATTTTACCACTTTATACCCAAAGACAAATAAATAGGAGTATTTCCAAATAAGAAAAAATATTTTTAGCTGCTAAATATGGTATAAAACCAGGAGATTTTTGCTATATGTTAACAGTAAGGCTATCCCTTTAAAATAAATAAATAAATAAATAAGGCACGCCAAGCTTCAGTCACATTTCCTAGGCTCTTTTGAACATTCTACATAGCTGATAAAAGAACAAATACCGAACTGAAATAAGAAGGGCATCAATCATAAAAATTCAGATTACTTAAAACAAAAGCTTGTAAACATTATATAGGGGGAAATGTTACCATTGGTTAAGCAAATTACTTTCATCTTCAGAGGAAATGAAATGGAATGCCTTTTTTAAAAAGTCATTTTTAAAGACTTCAAATCAGTTTCTTTTCAACTGCTTACCTGAGTTCAACTCAGAGTTGCTCTGAGCTGTTTACCACTTTTCTCACTTTGGGTGTGATGACTTCATTACAGCTAAGTGGTTTCCACCCACTGACCTCCATCTCTAATCAACAATCTTACCATTCTCCACACCTGCTCTTACATACCTTTACCCGGTCTTGAGCATGTAAGGGATCCTTGCCCCAAATATTCTTGAGCAATGGGGAGAAAAGCCAGCAGGCATTGAAGGCCCTTGTCTTTTTCCCTTCTCCATTAATTTAACTAAATTTCGATCTGTCCTCCCAATCAATCCACGTCTGAAACTAAACCATTTCCTTCCTTCCAGCATTGCCTGCGACCTCAGGCCTCAGTCATCCCCTCTCTGCTCTTCTCTCAGCCCTGCCCTTGCCACTAGCTCCTTCACCTCAGCTTTAAAATAAATACAATCATTTTCTTTCTTAATTTTCTACTTGGCCCTGTTACTCCATTTATCTAGCACGTCATTCTCTTTACTTCCAAAAGAGTGAGCCACTGTTGTAATGTTCCAAACACACTGTACTAAACTATTATTTCACATCCAATTTATGATGCCAACATATATCTATAGATCTGTGGGCACTGGTAATTTTGTTTCTTTTTTCCATTTCTTCTTATCTATGTACCATATGGTTTATTACAAAATAGCTTTGCACATGTTCCTTCTCTTTGTAACTGTTTTTCACAGAATGACAACTCTTCATGGATATTTATTCCTTGACAAAAATCCTAATAGCACTATTATTGTATTTGCATCAAATAGAGGAAGAATTTGGTATTTTTATAATAAATAACCTCACCTATGAACTCCATTTATTCTGAGCCTATCATCATTCCACTTATTCTGATGTTTTTGTGTCTCTTAAAAAAGTTTAAAACTTTTCCCTTTAAAAGTCCTATGTATTCATTTTTTTTTAAATGATGATCTAGTATCTTTTGTAACAACCTTGATGGAGTTGGACACCATTCTTGTAAGTGAAGAATCACAAGAATAGAAAAACAAACACCACGTGCACTCAATACTAAATTGGAACCAATTGAGCACACTTACGTGCATATGTGGCAGTAAAACGCAATGAAAATATAGCAGCTGGAAGGGGGGAAGAAAGGATGGATAAACTCACACCTAACATGTACAATGCACACTGCCTGGGGGAGGGGCACCCTTATAACTTTGACTCAATCTGTACAAAGCAAACTATGAAACCAAAATTTGTGTACCACCATAATACTATGAAATACAGGAAGGAAAAATCCTCCTATGTATTCTTTATTGGTTAATTTCTAGATACTTTACAGTTTTGTTGCTATGGTGAGTATCCTGTTTTTCATTATCTACTAGTTGACTATTGTTGGAATAGAGGAGCACTATTGATTTATGTAAGTTGATGTTGTATCAAGTAACATTGTTGAATTCTCATACAGTCCCTAAATGACTGCTAAATGCTGACAGATTTTCTTTGTTGATAATTATATACATACAAATTACATACAAATGATGACAGGTATGTATCTTCCCTCCTAATTTCTATACCTCATTTTTTTTTCTTATTATATTTGCTGGAATCCTCAGTACAATGTTGAGTAACGATTAAAATGTAGATAAGGGGTATCCTTGGATTTCCCTGAACTTTAAAAGAAATTCATCTTTGTTAAGTAGTGTGCTTGTTGAAGACTAGTGAAATAAGATCTTTATTACATCATATCCTTTCTATTGCTAGTTTTCGGAGGTTATTTTAAAGGATGTTAAATTACATCAAAACTTTTCATATGGGTAGGCGCCTGTGGCTCAAAGGAGTAGGGTGCCAGCCCCATATACCAGAGGTGGTAGGTTCAAACCCAGCCCCGGCCAAAAAAAAAAAAAAAACTTTTCATATGAATTGAAATCATCAGATAATTCTTCTCCTTTAGTCTCTCAGTGTGGTGAATTTCTCTGATAGATTTTCAGCTACTAAACCATCTTTGTATTCCATTGATTAATCCTACTTGATTGTAATATTATTTATAGTAATGTCAGATATTTGTTAGCTCATATTTCACTTAGAATTTTCTAAAAAATAAATAAATTATAAGGGAGGGGGGAAGGGAAAGAAAATAATAGAATTTTCTTCATAGTTTTAAAACATGTGCATAAGTAAAATGGATCTGTAATTTTTCCCCTCCCATACTATTTTGATCCAGTTTTGAAGTCAATACTAATTTAACCTTATTTAAGATGAAGACGTCCTCTTTCTTTAAAAACTGATAAGTGTGATCTATAAAACTGCCAGGACTGGGTCTTCTGTCACAGTGGTTTTATTCCTCTAGGATTTCCTGCTAGTATTTCATGTTCCTCTAGAGCAACGGTTCTCAACCACTACTCTAGAGAGAACCAACTCCTTAGAGAAACCTCACCAGTAATGTCTACATGAAAGAGAGGAACTAAAGCCCAGGTCCTAACTTAATCCCCTTCTTGTAGGTTTAGGCAGCATAAGAGACAGGAAATTGCTTTCTAGTGGAGAACATCTGGCACTAAACTCTAGGTTTGACCATTTCCCACTGGTGTTTTAGGCACCAGATAACTGCACCTCACAGGGGAACCCCCCCCCGCCCCGCCCCGGTCCTTCCTGTTACTGACCCTTTGCAGTGGGCTTAGGTAGGGCAGCATGAAGACTTCTGGCTTTTATCCCCAGCCTGCCTCCAGTACTACCCTGATGTCACTCCCCTACTCCCACCAGTTGCTGGACTGGTACCACAATTTTTCTCTGATGACAGTACAGGTCATGACCTACCCAGGACAATGGGGAGGAAGAAAAAAAATGGCACAACTAAAAAGTTTTCCTGGCTTGGCTCCCGTAGTACAGTGGTTACGGCGCCAGCCACGTACACTGAGGTGGGGGAGGGGGCTTTGAACCTGGTCCCGGCCAGCTAAAAAACAACAACTGCAACAGAGAAATGGCTGGGCATTGTGGCAGGTGCCTGTCGTCCCAGCTACTTGGGAGGCTGAGGAAAGAGAATCACTTAAGCCCAAGAGTTTGAGGTTGCTGTGAGCTGTGACTCCACAGGCACTCTACCGAAGGCAACATTGTAAGATTCTGTCTCAAAAAAAAAAAAGGAAAGAAAGAAAAGTTTGCCTCTGCCTCTTCCTTCTCCTTGACTGCCAGCTTTCTGCTCTGGGCCATGGGCCACCATTGTTTTCCCATAAAGGGGCTCATGTTTCTTTTTCCCCAGTGACTTGTCAAAATTTTTATGTCACTTTCTCTGATCCAGCAACTTATCGCATACTTCAGCTTCTGTGTTGAGTTCATGGGGGGAGCCATAGTTCATGTTATATCACCATGACTTTTTCTTTTCTTGTTTCTTAATTTCTTATTAATGTGAGGATACAAACAACTAGGTTACAATATTTGCATTTGTTAGATAGAATCCCTCTTGTAGTTGTGTCCCACACCCAAAAGGTGTGTCATATGCCCTCACACTGTGCCCATTAAGTGAGAGCACACCAATCCCCTTCCCTCCCGCCCCTCCTTCATTGCCCCTCCCCCAAACTTGAATTGAGTTTTTCTCTTATGTGGGCATGTATTAGATTGTATACTGGCTTCATATTAGTATTAAGTATATTAGATATTTGGTTTTCCATTCTTGTGATACTTTACTAAGGAGAATGTGTTTCAAGACCATCCAGGTTAATACAAAAGATGTAAAGTCTCCATCTTTTCATGGCTGAATAGTATTGCACAGTATACATATACCATAGCTTGTTAATCCATTCCTGGGTTAGTTAGCATTTAGGTTGTTTCCACATCTTGGCAATTGTACATTGAGCTGTGATAAACAATCTAGTGCAAATGTCCTTATGATAGAATGATTTTTTTTTCCTCTGAGTAGATGCCTAGTAATAGGATTATGGGATCAAATGGTAGGTCTAATTTGAGTTCTTTGAATATTCTCCATACTTCTTTGCAAAGAGGCGTATGAGTGTGCAGTCCCACCAAAGTGTAAAAGTGTTCCCCTCTCTCCACATCCACGCCAGCGTCTGCAGCCCTGAGACTTATGATGTGACCTGTTCTTCCTGGGCTTAGGTGATATCTCAGGGTGTTTTTGATTTATATTTCTCTGATGATTAGGGACAATTAGCATTTTTCATATGTTCTTTAGCCATTCATCTATCTTCCTCGCAGAAGGTTCTGTTTATGTCTCCTGCTCAGTGATAGAGGGGATTGTTCTTTTTTTGTTACTTTTTCTTATTTGTAAAACATGATCACCTCTAAAAAAGGGAAGCATTCAGAAAGGCAAGGATTATTGAATAATCTTAACTAAGAGGCTCAGATGCATACCTGAAGTTCAGGATACAGCTGCACACCAACACAAGGTAACTTTCACTTAGGGAAAATCATAAGTACAATTACCAAGACTGACACTTTCTATGTGCAAGAAAATTATTGAGTCAATTCCCAAATATTTAAAAGATATAGGCTGGAAAAATTAAGATGAACCAAAGAAATCTATCCAGAACACATTCTGCCATAATTACTGATTTCAAGATCTGACTCTATCATTTGACTATGCAGAAATTTCTTAACCTCTGTATGCCTTAGTTTCTTCATTTGTAAAATAGGGCAATAATAGTATCCACATTGTAGGGCTATTATGAGAATCAAATGTATTAATAAATGTAAAGGGTTATTAATAATATCTAGAATATAATAAATACTCAATTAATGCTAGGTATTATTGGCATACTTTCAAATATAAACACTAGAAAAGCAAAAGAGCCCCAGGTTAAGAGTTAGAAGTCCTAAGTTCTAAGTCTAACTCTGGTATTAATTCACTGTATGACATTAGGTAATTCACTTTATTTCTCTTGTGCTTAATTTTCTTATGTATAAAATGAGGCAGTTGGACTACAAGTTCTCTAAGTCCCTCCCTACTATCCCTGTATTGTGTTCTTCATTCTTTTTTTTTTTTTTTTTTGCAGTTTTTGGCCTGGACCAGGTTTAAACCCACCACCTCTGGTAAATGGGGCCAGCGCCTACTCCTTTAAGCCACAAGCACCACCCCGTGTTCTTCATTCTTCATTAAGTGGAAGCTAAAATGAATACACATTAGGTGAGAATCAAGTCTTTTGTTCCACAAACACTTATAAAGGCAGTGTGCAAAGATAAATAAAAAAACACATGTTGGCTCGGCGCCTGTGGCTCAGCAGGCTAAGGTGCCAGCTACATACACCTGAGCTAGCGAGTTCAAATCCAGCCCGGGCCCGCCAAACAACAATGACGCCTGCAACCAAAAAAGGCCGGGCGTTGTGGTGGGCGCCTGTAGTCCCAGCTACTTGGGAGGCGGAGGCAGGAGACTCGCTTGAGCCCAGGAATTGGAGGTTGCTGTGAGCTGTGATGCCACCGCACTCTGTCCAGGGTGACAGCTTGAGGTTCTGTCTCAAAAAAAAAAAAAAAAAAAC
>CAUYON010016079.1:0-33184 GCA_963573935.1 Arctocebus calabarensis | reverse complement strand
CCAGCCACGTACACCTGAGCTGGCGGGTTCGAATCCAGCCCAGGCCCGCCAAACAACAATGACGGCTGCAACCAAAAAATGGCCAGGCATTGTGGCGGGTGCCTGTAGTCCCAGCTACTTGGGAGGCAGAGGCAAGAGACTCTCTTGAGCCCAGGAGTTGGAGGTTGCTGTGAGCTGTGATGCCATAGTACTCTATCCAGGGTGACAGCTTGAGGCTCTGTCGCAAAAAAAAAAAAAAAAATTTAAGGATCAGCTAGGAGCCCATAGCTCTGTGGTTAGGGAGCCGGCCACATGCTCTGTGGCTGGTGGTTTCAAACCTGGCCTGGGACCTGCTAAACAAACCAAAAAAATAGCTGGGCATTGTGGCGGGCACCTATAATCCCAGGTACTCGAGAGGCTGGGGCAAGAGAATCACTTGAGCCCAGGAGTTTGAGGTTGCTGTGAGCTGGGATGCCATGGCACTCTACCAAGGGTGACAAAGTAAGACTTGGTCTCAATTTAAAAAAAAAAAGGATAATTTAAGGATCAAAATTTTCCCTATTTCCCAAGTCTTGACATGTGGTATTTTCATTATTGTTGAGTTCTATATGTTTTTCTTCAACTATGAATTTTTCTATGGCCCAGTTAAAATAAAAAAATAATTTAGGATGTATGATATATTTCAATGTATGAGATTTTTTTTAAGTACCTTTTGTTACTGATTTCTACCTTAATTTGCATTGTGATTTAAGAACTCAGTCTATATGATACTGATTCCTTGATTTTTGTTGGGACTTCCTCTATGAATAATTCATGGTCAATTATGAAAAAAGGTCCACATGTTCTTGAGAAGAAAGTATAGTTATTAATTGTTGGGTATAGGTCTCTCTATATGTCCATGGGTCAAGCACATTAATTGCTTCATAGGTATTTTCTTTTTTTTTTTTCTTTTGAGACAGAATCTCACTGAGTCTCTATGTCACCCTCCGTAGAGTGCCATGGCATCACAGCTCACAGCAGCCTCCAACTCTTGGGCTTAGGCAATTCTCTTGCCTTAGCCTCCCAGGTAGCTGGGACTACAGGCACCCGCCACGATGCCGGGCTATTTTTTGGTTGTAGTTGTCATTGTTTAGCAGGCCTGGGATGGGTTCAAACCTGCCAGCTCCAGTGTATGTAGCTGGTGCCCTAGCCGCTGAGCTACAGGTATGGAGCTTTCACAGGTATTTCTAATCTAACCCCCCACACACATATATGTGTACATCTCTCTCTCTCTCCACCCACCCCCCACTCTGCCCTCTCCTCTCTTTTGGTTGGAGAACATGTAGTGTGTCCTCAAAAATAAAAAGAATAAAATTCTAACTGGGTGCAGTTGCTCACACCTGCAATCCTAGTACTCTGAGAAGCTGAGTACTCTGAGAATCTCTTGAGCTTATGTGTTCCTGAGTTCCTGTGCAAGAGTGAGACCCCCATCTCTTCTAAAAGTAGAAAAGTTAGCCAGCTGTATTGTGGTGGGCACCTGTAGTCCCAGCTACTCAGGAGGCTGAGGCAAGAGGATCAAGAGTTTGAGGTTGCTGTGAGCTGTGATGACACCACAGCACTCTAGTTTGGGCAGCAGAGGGAAACTCTATCTCAAAAAAAAAATTATGTATATAAATATGATTTTTAACAGAAAAATGAAAAAAAAAATCTGTCACCTGACCCACAAAATAGCTGAGGGGACAATAACAGAAGGGGTTCATCCCTGGGCTTTGGTCTCCAGGTGGTCTGGGCAGGAAATGCGGGCTGACTTCACAAGCCACCTGCCCCCCAGCTGTAGAAATGAAAGGGCACCTGCTTACACCTGGCCCTTGGCCTCATCTGGATCTCTGATTGGCATCTCTTAACGAAGCATAAATTTCCTAAGTGTGACAGTTATAACAGAGATTGTGGAGAAGCCAAAATGTTCATTATTTCTGTTTTGTAGACAGGAGTCAGAAAGTAATTTGCTGTCTTTCATTATAGCATCTTTCACCAAAAATACACTGTAGTTCTACTTTTCTATCTTCTTTGTGTAGCCAGAGGAAAAAGAAAGCTGAAGGAAATTTTCTGTGGATGGTGCACATCTCTGAGTCCCTGCAGTGTTTCTTGTGCTATGCAGATACAGCCAAACATTATTTAATCTCATCCTTATAACACTGTGATGTAGTGTCTGGACTACCTGAACTCGGACTCAGGGAAGTTCAGTAATTTTCTTGAGGTCCCACAACTAGTAAGTGTACAGCCAGAATTTAAATTCTGGGCTGCCCAACTCTAAGCCTGTGTTTGTTTTACTAGTATATGTCGTTTCTCATCGTAACAATTACTGTCAAAAATAAATTCCAGTAATGAAAGTCTAGGTTGCTCTGTTATATTGAAATTTGTGAAGCTTCGATATGACCCCAATAATGCGCATATCAAATCCCCAGCTGGTTCTTAGTGAAGTTGGCTCTATCACCTGGACACCCCATGTTTTAGCACAATAAATAGATGTTTTGATATTTCTCAAAGGGGAGGTCAATTTTCTGATCTGAAAGGAATCAACAGTTGTTTTCTTAAAAAGCAATCTCATCTCCAATAGCCTGAATCTTTTCTCTTTCCTAAGAACAGTTCTCATATTTTTGGAAGATCTTTTCAAAATGTTGTACATTACCATAATGGCAATAAAACATGAAGATTCCTACATGATGCACATGAAAAACATCTGTGTCAGGGGCACAGCTGTGAGCCAACTTTTTCCAGTATGCGTAAACCTTGAATCCTGTGCCTGTATGACTACCAGTAATTAAATACTGTAGAACCTACTATAGTTGACCCCCTCCCTACATGGACCACCTCCTTAAGTTGACCTAATTTTCATAGTCTGGACAGGTGCCACATGAACTTATCAGTACAGTAAGCCTAGGTCCTTAAGTTGACCCCCTCAGTCGGTTGACCTGTTTATTACTGTCCCTTGGGTGGTCAACTTACAGAGGTTCTCCTGTACTAAACAAACCATGGTGCATAGTTACAAAGGAATATCTCCACTTGTGCCACACATCCATAAAAGGAAAGGACACTTGAACATGGCATATTTAGCCAAATATAAACTGTATAGGCGCCCATGCAGTTTAAAAAAGGCAGGGGGGATTGTTGCAGGGAATGCAGCAGGTTGCCCACATCGAGTCCAGAAAGATACCAGTGCTGGGTCTCCTAGATGACATTTAAACAATAGAAGAAGTTTTTCAAGTAGGCACAAAAGGATGAGGACACTGGAAGAATAAACAATAATAAAGTATTAGAAGGAATAATAAAGTATTCGAAAAAATATTAAAATCCTAGCACTCTGGCAGGCCAAGGCAGGTGGTTCCCCTGAGCTCAGGAGTTTGAGACCACCCTAAGCAAGAGGGAGACCCCATCTCAAAAATAAATAGATAGGAAGGAAAAAACACAAATGAAGGAGGGACAAATGACCTAGAAAAACTGAATTACTAAGTCCTAGTCAGTCGTGGGGTCAAATGAGAGGCAGTGTGACTTCTGCAGCAGAATTCCTCAGAGGCCCAGTACTTCTGGAAATAGATAGGAAAAGGATTGGCTGACAGTGTTTGAAAAGAAGTTTTGCCTCAGGAGACAGATACCTGTGTCCAGCCTGCTGTCCTCCCTGGAGGCCTGGTCCTGCTGCCTTTCTAGAGCCTGGACAGGCAACTGTCGGCACGCCCGGGGGTGAGCTGTGGCTCCAGGTCTCCTCCCCACTTCAGACATCTGTGTGACTGCCTTCCTCCACTCAAGATAAGACTGAAGTTTGATTTTCTCGAAAGACAGCCCTTGAGGACACCAGGCACGATTGAGGGCGGTTGAACCATACTGAAAACAGAGACACTGTAAGAATATGTGCATCCTGGTTACTAAGAACCCAGCTCTCTTATCCACCAGGGCTTTCCCTTCTCTCTAGGCAGGAATTAAGAGGCTCTGACCAGCCGAGAGGAAAGACTTAAGGCTACTAATTATAGAGCCTTCCCAAGGAAAGAGTCCAGTCTGATCATCTTAAATTAAAAGTTGCCAGGCTCCACCCACACATGCAGCACTTCCAAATAGCTTTTTAGTCCTGAACTTTTAAAATGAGCCAACCCTCCAGCCAAGATGGGGTAAGCCCATAGTAGCCTTTAACTCCTACTGATTACAACTAGAATCCCTGGATAAAATACAAAAATCAATTATCTGAGAATTCTGAAAAGTGTATAATAGAGAGATTGGTGAGGGAAGTCAAGACTTGAAGATGACAAAAACAGTGGTGTGAGTTTTCTGTTTGTTTTCTTTTTTTTTTTTTCATTCTCCTTATCGCCCCAGCTTTGACCCAAGGATGGGCCAAATCAGAGAACTATGCAGCACACACAGGAGCCAGAACACTAAGGAACACCCACATTTCTGGCCAAAAGACAGGGCAAAGGAATTCCTTTGTGCTGGAGAGAGCAGAGAAATTCCTGGGTTTTTTCTTTCTCTCTCTCTTTTCTCTCATTGCTTCTCCTGAAAGGCAGTCACGTGAAATTGCACGGTGGTGCAGGAAGCGGAAACTCTGAGGGAATTCCATCTTCCTGGCCAGACAACCACAAGAAGTGGACCAGGGAGCCAGAGAATGTGGGGAAAATCCCCGTGAGGAGAGAGTAACAGAAGGGGATCCCCTCATTGTGAGACCACACGGACCCTGAGCCACTTACACATGTGTGCATGGATAATACACCCCCAAAGAAATACAGCAAGGCTTTGAGCACCGAATACGACACCAACCACTGACCAGTCACCCTGCAGAGACTGACTGACCCCAAACTAACCTGTGAGTGGTGCTCACGAGGAACAGGCCTAAACACCACAGCAAATACTGTGAAACTGATCTGCTGGTAGAAACACCTCCCACAGAAGGTCAGACAAAACTTGTAGTCTGAATCTAAATAAGTTGATTGCTGATGAAAACATAAAAACAAAAAAAAATCAACATGCTTCGGAGGATTTAACAGGACCACAGACTCGTAGCATAATATTCAAAATGTTTAGGATCACTCAATATAACAAAAATCAGGACAATCTGAAAAGTTCTCAAGTAAAAAATTGATTGGCAGATACTCTGAGATGATAAAAATGTTGGAATTATCACACAAGGACTGTCAAGCAGCTGTTATAACCATCTCCATGAAGAAAAGGTCAATGCTCTGGAAATGAACAGAAAGATACAAGTAAGTAGTCAGCAGAGAAAAATAAGTTATTTTTTAAAATAGAAATCATATAACTAAAAAAGGTGAAAAAACTTTACTGGAAGTTCACACCTGTAATCCTGGCACTCTGAAAGACTTGAGGTGGGAGAATTCCTTGAGCTCAGGAGTTCAAGACCAGCCTGAACAAGAGGGAGACACCCCCCCCTCCAAAAATAGAAAAATTAACCGGGCATTGTGATAGATGCCCCTAGTCCCAACTACTTGGGAGACTGAGGCAGGCAGATTGCTTGACCTAGGAGTTTAAGTTTGCTATGAGTTACAACAACATTATGGCACTTTACCCAGGGCAACAGAGCAAGACTCTGTCTCAAAAAAAAAAAAAAAAAAAGTACTGGATGTACCACATGGGTTCAACAGCAGAATAGGAATTGATGGGGGAGTCAGTGAAATTGAAGATAGAGAAATATAAGTTATACAACATAAAGAGAAGAGAGGAAAAATATTTTTAAAATATTAAACAGAACTCCAGGGATCTGTGGGAAACTGTCAAAAGGCCTAAAACTCATGCCATTGGAAATCCTGTGGGAGAAGCGAAAGTGATTGGTGCAGAAAAAATATTTGCATTAAGAATGGCTGAAAAGGCCTTAAAGAAAGATGGAGACTTTACCTCTTTTGTGTTTACATGGATGGAGCTGGAACATATTCTTTTTAGCAAAGTATCTCAAGAATGGAAGAAAAAGTATCCAATGTACTCAGCCCTAATATGAAGCTAATTTATAGCTTTCATGTGAAGGCTAAAACCCAATTGTAGTCATTAAATTTTCATGCAGTAACTTTTCTGAAGCCATCATGAAAATTGTTATATCATCTTTGTATTGACAAAGTTAAGTATAGAATGATTGTCTGCATTGTTAGTCCTTTATGCATTTTAGCCTAGAACTTGCCCTAACCTGTAAATATAGCCCATAAGAAAGCTTTAGTAGGTAAATGTGACAAATCTGAAGTCTTGGAATCATTCATATTTGGTTGATCTTTATATCAGCAGGAGAAAAAAGATATTCATCATGTATCCAACCAGTATTTCTTGAGCTCCCCATAGGTATAATAATAAAAGCTAATATGTATTTCACTTTTTGTGTGTCAATATTGAGTAGTTTATATATAATGCCTCCTTTAAAGTCCATATCCACTCCATGAGATAGATGTTATTTTTAGCACTATTTTGTTAAAGAAGAAATAGAGACCCAGAGAATTTAAACACCTTGCCCATCCCTATAAGCATATAAAGATGCCAAGTGCAAGATTAAAACTCTTTTATTCTTAAGTCTGTGCTCTCAACCGCTTGATAGGTTTACTGGATATTAAAAGCTCTGTGATTAAATATGTGGATATAACAGTGAGTAAAGCAGACAGGATCTCTGCAGTCTTCAAAACAGAGAATACACAGCACTCTACCCAGGGCGACGGAGTGAGACTCTGTCTCAAAAAATAAAATAGAGAACAATACAAAATTTAAGTCGTGAAGAATTATTAATGTAGCAATAAGTTTGAAGGAGAGAATAATTACAGTTTTCTGGTATGGTAAGAGATGCTTTTGAATAAGAATAGTAGATGAGTCTTAGGACATAGTAAGTAAACAGAATTTCAAGGCAAAACATGGAGACTAAAAAGTAGCTCTCATAATAAAAGGATAGAGTATAGTTTAGTTGGCATGATTGTTTCGAAGGCATTGCTTTTGGACAAGCTAAACTCCCAATACTCATATAACTAGTAGTCTTTGTCTCAGCCTCTGATAAATTTAAGCTGTGTTATTCTTTTAGCTAAAGCCTGAAATAAGACTTCCAAATATAGCAATTTTAAACTCAAGCCCAAAAAGTTTATTTTTGCACTGAAAACAATAGAAAGTTCATCTAGTTTTGATAAGATGGAACCAATTGAAATAATATTTGGAAACATAGTTCTAACCGTGGTATGTATAAGGAAGGGAAACCAGGTGCCCAATCAGAAGCGCTTGCATGTTTGAAATAAAAAAAATAGTATCTTCATTACTGCATGTGTGAAATTGTAACTTTCTAGATGTCAACTTTTATAATGTTATAAATTTTATAATTTTTATAACTTTTTCTGAACCAACCTGTTAGTCTACGCATTAATAAATTAGAGGCAAGATAGTAAATGCATGTTGATGCTTCAAGAGTTAATTTTCTTAATTAAAAAAAATGGTTACCTCTTCTTAATTCTTTTAATTAATGTCCATTTTGCCAATTTGCCAACAAATAAAAGAAAAAAATTTTTTAAACATTTCACTGGGTGTAGGACACTGCTGCAACAGGCACACTGCCTACCAAACGCAAACATGGTAGACTCCTTGTACCCTCATATTAATCTGAATTAAAAATAAGTAAAATAAATTAAAATATAGTTCTGCTCTTTTATATTCAAGATGTCTTAAGAAACTGTACTGCTGAATACAGTGTGATTTCCAAGATGATGGACTATAACCTAATGAAATAGAAATGTATACTATTTTCCTTACTCATTAAGTGCTACCAAAGAAAGGTGTAAGTGCTGATAAATGCCTGTCATAGTTTTCAAGTGGCAAGAAATGTATACATATAAAAAACATAGAAAACTAATCAAGTTGCTAAGTATCAGATGTGAAATTAATGATTTTATTAGCAATACTTTTAATCTAAGGAATTGTACTTGATGGCAGATTGTGTGTGTGTGTGTGTGTGTGTGTGTGTGTTTTCAGGTAAACTATTGTGTAAAAAGAGAAAAAATCAAAATGGATGCTTAGTGTTCTTATGTATCTAACCAATTCTATATAATGAAAGCCATTTATTTCGTACATAGGTATGACATCAAAGATGATTACACACTGAGAATTAAAAAGGCCATGAGCACAGATGAAGGCAGCTACATGTGCATTGCGGAGAATCGCGTTGGGAAGGTGGAAGCCACTGCAACCCTCACAGTCCGAGGTGAGACCTGAGATGTCAAACACTGAATCAGGAAACTATTACTTGTTTAAACGATTAAGTAAATTCACAATCAGAAAAACAGATTAAATTATTTTATTATTATGTTAAAATCCTAGATATTTTGTCATCTCCATCATTAAGTAAAATAAAATGACTTCCAAATTTGTGTTCCAAGTGGTGATAGTTTAAAAGAATTAATTCTTATTTAGTAAACAACAGTTTATGTGCTTTAAACCTGAGAGTATATATGGCTTAAAAGTAAATTTAAAAGTAGAAAAGATTTACACTAGTCTTTTATATTTCTATTGCTTTCCAGTATTTACTACTTTTAAATGTTTTGAATGTGGTCAGTTTCAGAGATACTCTGTTTTCTGTTGACCAGTTTATCACTTTATTCCAGCAGAGTATAATTTTAAAATACTTTTTGTGTGTCAGCATTCAAAAAAGAAATCTGAACAAAAAAGGTAGCAATCTTTCCAAAGGCGAAAATGAATACCGAGGAGGTCCAACATAGCAATAATCTGATTTAGAGACGGATTTGCAAAGTTCATTGGCCTTAAATACTTGAAATAGTTAATGCTGCTCTGGTAATAACTTTCACTGTCCAGGTGTCATGCCCTTTCTCAGTCATGGAATAATGTTCATTTATAGATTTACTAGAATTGCTTCTAAGAGAAAGAAAGCATTACTTCACTCTACAGCACACTGGAATGAATTACTGTCTTTTTGGTTGAATTAGTTGATCACATGAGGTAAATTACGCAGCATAAGGTACCAAGTAGTACCATGTAAACAGTGGACTTATTCTTGCCAAATGCACATTACCCATAGCAGCATCTACACTCACAGAACTTCAAACAAATGTAGGCAAGCACATCCTTTCTTCCACTGACGAGCTATTTCTTCTCTCCTCATCCTTCATGAAAAGGAGATGGGCTGCAAAAAAAAAAAAAAAAGAAAAGGAGATGGGCTGCTTGCTTTCATCCAAGTCTCAGTTAGATCTCACCATGTATAGTCATACCTCTTACCCTAGAGCTGCTTTGCTCTCAAGATTTGATAAGGTTAGGAGAAAAGGCTTGAAAGAATTTGGAAATGCGAAAAAAAAAATGTGTCCAGGTTTCTCAGGTTAGCCTTCCATTTGGTAAGAAAAATGATCTTTGCCAGGTTTATGATTTGATCTTTAAATAGTGCAAAACCCATTTGCCTCTGGGTAGCTATTAGGAGACAGGTACTCTGGATACCTGGAGAAATATTGGTGCTTTCCATGCATTTCAATTGCTCCATTCCCACTCAACTTAATCTAGATTTTACTGCTCCAGACATTCCAGTGTAAACCTAGATACAAACAAATTTAGACAAAGTTGACAAGCTAGTTGCTTAAAAATATTTTCATTCCTCATTAGTTAACAGATCCTCAAGGGATATGATTGTATTTGTATCAAATATACAAAATCAAAATCGGATACCTTTATAAACCAGTGAACACTTAATCTACACTCTTTGTAGGTGATTTTATATATATTTGTTCTTAACTGAGCAGCCCTTTGCAGAACCAATTTGCTTGACCAAATTATCCCCAAAGTTTGTGGGATTTTTTCCTGAAGTAAATGGAAAAAACAATAAATAACCAACCAAGAAATGTTCCATTCAAAAAATATTTGCTGACTAAACAAATGCTGAGAAAATGTGAGAAGTTGTTTGTTTGTAGAGGCAGCAGGGCCCTTTCATACTTGAATGCTTGGGTAGATGAGAATTGAAGTGTTCTGTTTGCTTTAAGATCTTTCCCAGCTAATTGTTTTCCTAATTTGTTGAAAGTTTCAAGGTTAACATTTCATTTAACAAAGCAGTCTCCCCATGCATAAATGTTTGAAGCTAACTTACAAAACTAATAGAGGCATTTTTTGTTCTTAATAAGGTATTCTTATTTTTTTTTCATCAGCAGACCTTATGTGATCTCTTTTGTAATCTGTATGTATCCAAGTAGAAGGACTGTGGTGTCTATTTTGTGTGATGACTATTTATCAATTGTCTAAGAATAAAACCTCAAAAGCTAGGTTAAATTTAAAAGTCTCCATAATATAATATAATGAGAAATAAAACATTGTTTAAAAACATTTTTTTTTTACCCATAGGTAAAGTAGTTGGAATTTCTCATTCTAAGAGATTAAAAAGGAAAAAAAAAGCCCACATTATTATCTATGAATTATTTCTTTTTTTCTGCCCTCATTTTTCTATGCACAAATGAAAAAGTCAGCTTTTCTTTGGATTGTTTTATTACAACAGGGTCAACTGACCCAAGAGGCCGTGTCCATTTTCATCCATTTAATGCAGGGACACAGTTTACTTTAATTTGCTGCTGGGTTTTTTGAAGATGAAATTTGGCTATGTAGCAGGACAAGAAGTTTTATTATGATGGTTCTGCTAAAATTTTATAATAATATTCACATTAGCCAATTTGGGGAAGGTGGTGTTAGTGGGGGTGTTTATTACCAAAATCTGAAACAGATCTACTCAGTTATTTTCTATTTAAAAAGTATGGTTAAAAGAAAGGCTGTAAAATGAGGCTTTACATAACTGGGTCCCTTTACTGACTTTGTAAATGTAAAATTGGAAAGAAATATTGTTAGGGAACAGCGAACCTCCTGGCAATTACATTCTAATCAAATAATTTATTATCTAATAGAACTTTAAAAAATGAATCAAACAACACCAGCCGCATATTTGTAAGGACCTTTTTCCCCATTTTTTTTTTTTTTTTTTGGCCGCACTCGGGTTTGAACCCTCCACCTCCCTTATATAGGGCTGGCGCTCTACTCCTTTGAGCCACAGGTGCCACCCTTTCCCCATTTCTCAATTGTTTAATTGGTTTTGCCTATAAGGATCTCAATGGACAAATTAGGTTGCTGCTTGAGCAAGACAATCTTGAAACAATAGACTACAGTGAAGTTAAAACATTTTATGCATTTAAAACATGATTTTTCACCATGATTTCTTTCTTTTTTTGTTCTTCTAATAACATAGACTCAAAATGCCTTTTTCTTCCTAAAAAACATGTTTGAAATTGAGTTTGAGGTGGCAAACTGAGAAATACAAATGTAAAGATGAGAGACAAGGTTCTTTTTCTTGCAGACATTGGCCAAATTAAGAAATTTCATCAATTTAGAATAAGGCACAACTTGATGTAGTCTGTTGCCTTCTGGGGGGACAGTTTCTTATATTTTGTCCCCTCCTCCTCTACAAAAAGAGATTGTGGTACACTGAGTCATGCGCTTTTCTTTTCCTCTTGCTACAGTAAACATACCATAGAGTTTAGGACATGCTAGGGGTTCAGAAGCCAGAATTGTCATACTGAAGTGCCCTGTGCCCTTTCTCCTTCTTCTGTCTTAATCTTCTCCCCTTTTAATTATGAACAATCTTACAAGACCATGGCTTTCATATAGAAGCAACTGGATAGTGTTATTTTAGGGATTGCACCAAGCTGGTACTATGATGCCTTGGTTTGATGGATGAATAAGTGTAAATATGTTTTCAATGGCTTCATCTCCTTTGCCATGCCCAGACAGTCATCATCAACACAAAACTATGTAAACGTTCCAGAATTACATCATGTATGCCCTAGGGCTATATGCACTGAGATGTGGGTAAGACACTTTCTTGAAAAAATTCATATTGCAAATGTAAGATTTCATGGTAGTTCAACTATTACTAAATATGTTTCTTCTTCACTTGGATAATAGGACTACATGTTTTATAATATTCATCATTGCTTTGGCTTTAATGCAAATTGTTTCATTGGTTTACTATCTAAACTGTTCTTGCCTTATTGTTTTAAGAGAGAGTATTATTAAGCCCATGAATATCTCATGCCATTTCTGTGCATTAATAACAGAAGTAGTATATTACTACGGATTTTAGTGATTGAAAGTTATGGTATAATAAAAAACATGATAATTTGTTGCAGCAGCAGTTTGAAAGCCATTCTCAGACTGAACAAGAATCAACTTGTCAGTCATTGTTCCTGCCCTCTGCCAAAAGAAGAAAAAAAGCTTAACAGTAGTTAGGAAGCTACTGAGTTGAAATCTCTGAGGATGTTCCAACCTATTTGTTATATTTTCATCCACCCTGTCCACGGATGAAAAGTGATGTGATCTTAACTTATTACTGACTGAAAAGCAGCGTCAGGGACTTCTCTGGCATCCTCGTAATGGTTCTGACTAACCATGCTTAAAATCCAATTGCTATTTAAATCAGACAGCAAGGCCTTCTTTTATTGACATGACATTTGCTAGTCTGTGACCTGAATAGTTATATTCATCAGGTTCTTAACTTCAGAGTAACACAAGGCTGTTCACTCAAGATCTTTAAAATAACCATAGTGAACCATGACAATAAGACTTTACTTAAAACATCTCTCGAATTGCTTATAGTTAATCCTGAGAATCAAAATACTTGTTTCCTTAGAATTATAACTTTCAGTTTTATCAAGCTCAGACATCTTATTCATACTTGAATTATGAGACTAGAAATCACTCTATTTAGTCCATACTTAAATGTAACATTACACATCATGCATTCTGATAATTTTCTTTTTCTTTTAATTTCTTTTTTATGTTCTCACCACACCATTGTAATGTCTACAGCTCGCCCCGTTGGTAAGTAGCCATCCTTCTATCCACTTAGCATGGCTTTGCACAGTGCTTCATAACTCATGCATAGCAAGATTTGACAGAATGAAATTTATTCACCCATGTTTAAATAATGCTTGTAAGATTGCTGTGAAGTTGCTCCCGATTTTTTTCTTCACTTCGATAAACCATTTTGTTATGACTTTTGCTACATAGCAATGAGTACCTAACAATTTTCACATAAAAGAATGTGTGAACGATTGATAATATAAATTGCTAACATATAGAAGAAAAACACAATCCTTTCCTCTTTTTTTCTTGTATGTATAAGTTAACTATTATTTATACTTAATATTAGTTGGCATAAAAGGTTATAAACTACATTATGATGTTCTATTACTTTATGCAATTCTTTTATTTTAAGCTACTCAGAGTCCCAGATCTTTGGGACAATTTTTAATTGCTGCATATTTATTGTCTGCATGCCTATTTAAGCTAAATTTAAGTAGAATGCTTCAAATTAATGTAAATAGCTGCTTATCCTAAGTGGGGAAGGGAAGGTTGAGCTATGTTCTTTGGCATGAAAACTTAGTGCTTGTGGTCTTATCATAATATCTCATCCTTCATTTGGCTTTGCAAAACTGAAGTGAGTTTGCATTTGTAGAAACTTAACTGGTAATCGTTTATAAACAGGGCAGATAAAATCATTTCCAATTTTTGATTTAATAATCTTCCTACGTCTCTTTTAAATTTTAGTTTAATTTACTGAAAAATATGTTTAGGTATTTCTTGATGATTTTGTTACATAAATGGCTGAATGAATGAATGAGTTTAGAACTCTGCTTCTTGAGTATACCAAGAGGTACTTTTTCTTATACTTGATTCAACTTTGAAGGCTTTATAAATTGTCCATCTAATTTCAAGAGATTTCTTAATATTCTACCTTGATCTTGTTGACACTTGATGTATATTAGTCCAAACTCAATATTTACCTTGCCCCTTTGCTTGAAACATTCATGAACTTTATTGTTACATAATACGTTCTTACATGGTTAGCCAATACAGTAAAAAACACTTTGGTTTCCCACTCTAACTTCTGATCTGACTTTTCTGAGCAGTACCCTTTTGTTGATTAGTAATCTAATGTCCGTGAACCTTGCTCCTTCTGAAAAATGGAAAGAATAATACATACTTAACAAAGCCTTTGCAGAAATAGGGTGAATTTACAATCCTATACATGAAAAGTGTTTTATTAACCAATTTTGTCTGACACATGCATATTTTCTGAGTCATATTACTTTACATTTTATAATTTTGAAATATTGATATGGCTTACAATTAATTGAAACAAACTATGGAGTTGTTTATTTTTTTCTTGCAACAATTATTAAATCAATACTGCATTATATAATTGATGTTGTTTAAAGATTGAGGAATGTGATGTTATAATTTTTAAACTTCTTTTTCTTGTATTTGTAAGAATTTTTGTAATGATAACTTTACATGTCTTTTGAATGGCATTTAAAATTAAGAAAAGAAGGAGAAAGAATGAAAGAACAAAAAGGCAAAGAAACAGCTAATGGCAGACTACATGAATACTCTTTCAGATTTCCTTTCTCAACATTTATGAACTAGGTTTTATAGAGACTCACTCATCTATGTGTCAAATAAGAAAATATAACAATAGTAATAATAATAGTTTTTATTATGCAAAATAAAATGTAAGTGAAGAGATATATATAAAAATTATATGTGCAAAATTGATTATACATAATGTATAATACAATGTAATAAATTGAAATATTTAGAACATTCTCACACATTTTAGAATTCTTGATTTAAAAACCTTGCAATTAGAAGTTACTTTGAGATAGTAAGTATCATGGTGTGTAAAAATATAAAGCAGAAGAAGATTGAATGAGAATATTTGTGAGTAAAAAGGAAGGAATGAGGGACTGAAAAAAGCAAGCTGCTTTAGCATTGGCAGCAATTGAAATGATAAGATAATGACTTTTCAAATGAACAGAAAAAAATCACACTTAAAGCACAGATCTTTATATATAGACACCTATGTCAATATACCATGACTGTGAAATTTGTGACTCAAGTGTCCAGGACATACACCAATACATTAATAATGTCTAATAAATTTAAAATCTTTAGACATATAAATAAGAACATTCATTTAAACATATGGTGTACACAGAGCATTGAGATGTATCTGTCACATGCAAAGCATTTCAAAAGTTATTTCTATTTTTCATTCTTGTTTGAAATGATTTCTTAAATTCCCATTGGACTGGAACTAAAGAATAGCTTCTCGACACGTTGTATTTTATTCTGGGAAAGTCTGTCATTTCATAAATCTATCTCAAATGACTTATGACAATGTTCAGAAATATAAAGAACGACACTTTAAACTTGACAACTGCTATTAATTTTGGAAACTGAATGTCGGACGCATTTTTGTTGGATTACCAGAGATGGTACTGGCATCGAGGAAATTAGCCTCATTTGTTTTTCCTTGAAATTCTTATATCAATTTTAATTCAGGAATTATAGGTATTTGAACTTCTGTTTGGTAATCAGAAAGTGCAAGTCACATAAAATCATGAATAAAATACTTAAATCATAGAAAAACTGAATTATTAGTTATTTGTTTTATAACTTTGAAACTTTTTTTTATAATTTTATTGGATCATAATTCTGTACATTGGTGCAATCATAGGGCACGATTCATATACATTCAGAAATGTTTTGATCGTACTGTTATCTGTAACTTTGAAACTTTTAATGATAATAGATGGGGTATTGTATAAAGTAGAGACCACAGAGAAAAGAGAAAAACAATTTTTAATTTCCATATAACTTAGGTGAAATATGTATCATGAATATAAAATTTAGAGTAAATTTGGAGTACAGTTTGTGTTTAAATATTTAAAAAAAAATTAGAAGTCAATACAGTTTCCCTGTTACTTCAGATTCAGAAAGCAATCACTGCATTAGCTACTGGATTAAACTTCTTGATGGTCTGTGTGGATAGCCTTATTTAGGAATTATTATATAACTCATCAAACTGAGAGTTTTGTCCAAATGGAGGACTCTTAGGAGTTGTATTTGAGTTCAAAGAATTTACACCTCTATACAATTCATAGATGGAATAAACACCTGTATACTTTCAGATGCTAGGAAAATTTTATTAAGGATCTTTTAGTGTGGGGAATATTACTGAATGCAGACAGTTACATAATATTTGTATTTCCTAGATTTTACTTACTCATCTGCAAAGCCACCAACATCTGTAAAAGAACTCTGTAATCCAATCCTCATGTTTGCTGATTGTCCCAAAATCTAGACAAATGCTGCTTTGATAATTAAAAAATCCACCAGCCCTTCCAGTGGTTTTGACTTTTTACTGTTCGAAAGGCATTTGTTTCTATATAAAGAAAAAGAAAATCCTTAAATGTAGTTTACTAGGAATGCTGAAATATTCATTTGTTTATTTGGAAAATTCTCCTGATGAGGAAACTGACAGAAGACGTTGGTCTAAATAGGGATAAATATCTTGCTTCCTACAGCATCTGTCTCAGTTTTCTATTGGAAGCCTTTCCCAAGCTTAAAAATAAAAAAAGAACATCTATTTTGGAGACGGGCAACACATTTTTTCCTAGCAGCAACTCAAAACATGATGAGTAATTTGGAAAAGAACCGTCAAATCCGCCAGCTGCCTTGCCTGTGAAGCTGCCGGGCTCCATCGTGTATCTTGCCTACCATATGTTAAATGCTGAGCGCCTCGGGAAACCAAAAGCTGAGTATTTCAAGTGAAACTTGTTTAAAATATCAACAGCTAACTGACAATATACAACTTCAGGGGAACTTCTAAGTGTTTTCTAATTTATTAACTCAAAAGTATGTTTCCTTTTGATAGAAGAGTATAATTGCCCACACAGGAATTTATTGGTGTTAAGAAACACATGTTTTTAGCAAAACATGTTTTTGTTTTGTATTTCACATTTTAATGTTATTATTTTAAAGAAACAGCCACTCTTCTAAACAAAAATGTATAAGGACATAATAGTTTCAATGTTTTAACTGTTTAAACACAAAAAATCAAATATATCCCCATTTTAAAAAGTTCTATTTTATGAGTGGAAATAGAATTTTGGCGTAGCGTGCTCTAACACATTTTATTTTTGAGGCCACCAGGAAGTCCAAACCATGTTTGTAATTGAAAACTTGATTGAGGGCAAATTATAAATCAGACATTACTTACAGAATAATGAGAAGGGTATTCCCAATACTCTTATTCCCCATACCATCTTGAAATTTGGAAAATTTAATGTACTATATATAATTTAACTTAATGTTAGAAAAAATTACATTTTGTCTATTTACCAGAAAACATGTAGGTATAATTTTTGAACTTTTTCATGTCGGCGTGCATATTTTGCAAAAGATGTCCTGAGTGTTTCTTGGAAGGAGACCCAGAATTTCAGTTCCTATGTTCTTTCTTCTTTGGGCAAGCTGTTGCCCCGTGACCCGAGGGGATCATCTCCCTCCTGCCAACCCTTAATGTTTCTTGCACCTGGCACTAATTAGCTACTTTATGCAGAGTCCCATTTAATTATTATTAAGCATCACCTTTTCCATTGTTTCATATGTTTTGATTAAATGGTAAGTTTAATCTTCCTTTTTAGAGAGTGCATTTCAACGAAGTTCCCATAATGTGAAACATTCATAATATCTTAAGCTAATGCGAACTTTTAAGGCAAAAAACAGGTACAGGTTACTGCCCAGGCTGAGCTGATTTTAGCCTTACATGCTAGACAATATCTTTCTTTTGTCTCAATAGAAGAGGCTGTGCATGATATTTTTTATCTTGGTATTAAATGGCACTGTAGTGAAATCTGAACCTTAGAAAATATTTTTTCCTCTTGGCTGGGATGCCTTTGCTATATGAATACCTATGTAATTTCTTCTTCCAAATAATTTGCTGGATTGTATCTTGGTGGTGATAATTCTGCATCTAATATTACTAGGATAGAATAATTGACTTTAATCTGCAAATTTGTACTTTAATTTACTTTATTTCAACATTTTCTTCTGTGTTATCTTTGAACACTTTTTTCTGTGTTATTTTTTCTTTTCTTCAAAGACATGGGTTATCTTTCCTTTGTTTCAATTCTCTATTTAATCTAGTTTTCTGGAATAATTTCAAAGGCATTACTTCATGTGTCATCATTTTATATTGTATGATTTCTCATTGCCAGGTTACCACCTTCATAGTTTTAAAGTTACAATTATTACTTCTTTTTTTGTTTCCAAAATACATTTTATTTCTTTAATTTTTTCTGTTTTGTTGATTTCTTTGATAATTTCTAATATAAAATTTTTATTTCCACTAGTTTTTTAGTCCTTTTCTCCTTTTTCAGTTTGTTCTTTCAAAGAGTGGGCTTTTTGTATATAACTTGGTTTAAAACATGAGCGACTATTTATTTTAAAGTACTAATGTGTTTTTGGTGCTCTTAGAAAATATAGGTTCTTGATCTTTCTTTGATGAATTGATTATGCTTCTTTTCTGTCATGACTCAAACTAGGAATTAGTTAATAAAGAGATTTTTAAATTTTGCTTTGCAAAGAATTTCAGTCCCTATCTGGTTATTCATCTCTACTTCACTGTGATGACTAGAATTGGAATGCTGGAGAAGAGGAAGTGGAAAAAAAAAGACTTATTCGGTAGCCCCTAGGCCCCTACTTAGTATGTTGGCTTTAACATTTTATCAAAGAACCAGTTCTTTTCTCATTATGGTACTGGTCCTGGTGATACGCAGCAACACTTTGTGTTATAAAGTATCTTTATTCCTATGTGAAACTACCCCTCATCTTCCTTCACCCTTCCTACTTTAAAATGAAGATGGTGTTTAGGTGTGTTAGTTTTCTATTGCTATATAAAAATTATCACAAACGGAGCAATTTAAAATAACAGCCATTTATTAGGTCATAGTTCAGACAGGCTCAGCGGGGTTTTCTGCTTAGGGTTTCACAGGTCCAATTCAAGATACGAACCAGACTCTTCTGGACATTCTCCAGAAGAATCTACTTCCAAGTTCTCTGAAGAGTTTGGCAGAATTATGTTCTTGTGGTTAGGGACTGAAGTTCCCATTTCTTGGCTACAAACTGGAATGTCTCACATGTTTTAGAGGCTACTCCCCAGCCTTCACACATGGCCACCCCAGCTTTTCAAGCCCGCCATGATACCCTGGAGTCATTCACGTGTTTTTTTTTTGGATCTCTCCGAGGTCTCCTTCTGATATCAGGTAGGAAAAATTTCCTGATTTAATGATCTTATGTGATTAAGTCGTGTCCAGCTGATCAATCTCTCTGTCTCGAGTTCAAGTGGATTAGTAATTTTAATTGTATGTTCAAAATCTCATTTAGAACCTAACAAAATGATCAGAAGTGGAGGTAATGGGAGCCACCTCAGAATTCTGCCACCCCCCCAAAAAACTGTCTTTTTTCTTTTTTTTTAGTGCTACTTCTTTCTCTACTTTCTGAATTTTAGCTGGTTTTCTACAAAGTCCTGTCTTGACTTTCCCAAGTGTCAGTTTTGACATAAAAAGATCACAGTATGGGCTCCACAATGCTGATGGATAACTTTTATGAAACGGACATTGATGGAAGATTAAGGGTATATGTGGCAGGGCTACTTCATAACTGGTGGTTCATAGCTTGATAGTTTTTCTTCTATGTGATTCATTTTTGGTGTTGTCAATGGAAGAAAGTGAAACAATAAGCCATTATTCCATTATCTTGACTACATTTTTAAAAGTGTGAATATCATTAATTTTGGAATACATTTAAATACGAAAAAATATATATGAAGTATTTTAACTTACTATTCAGAATTAAAGTGCTGTACATATTAAGTATCAGAATAAGGTAAACATTTCAGTCCTGCATAAGTCCCAAACAGTGTGAGATTAATATTAAGATATTTTGCTGACAGGGCAGCGCCTGTGTCTCAGTGGGTAAGGTGCCAGCCCCATATACTGAAGTGGCGGCTTCAATCCTGGCCATGGCCAAATTGCAACAACAACAACAAAAAATATCCAGATATTCTGGTGGGAGCCTATTGTCCCAGCTACTCCAGAGGCTGAGGCAAGAGAATCGCCTAAGCCCAGGAGTTGGAGGTTGCTGTGAGCTGTGATGGGACAACACTGTACCAAGGGCAATAAACTAAGACTCTGTCTCTTAAAAAAAAAAAAAAGATATTTTGCTGGCAATGATCAGGATAAGCCACCTTAACATTTGAGCCACTCCATTTAAGAAAGTGAAAATTCTCATTTTTATAAATAATAGAAATTGTAGACAGAAATGTTGTCATGATATGAATGCTATGAATTGTATATTATGATCTGCATTGTATCTCAATATATGCATGATATGTGAATTACTACACTACTTATTTAAACATATTAAATGTCACACACATGTATAGTGTATAATTCGATTCAATACAATATATAAATTAGAAAATTAAATTAAATCTTGAGTTAAATATATCTGAATGCGTTTTAAGATCTCCCTTATAGCAACTATTACTTTCCAGATTTAGTGTGGATATTATGTTCCCCTGACCTAGAAAACTATTAGCTCTTTCTTAGTAAATACGTTGTTATATTTATCTTTTTCCTCCCTCTTCTTCTAGCATAACACTTACATGTGCTATGGGCACACAAATGTTGGTGCTACTTACTGATACACACACAGGCATACATAGGGAACACTGGCCTAGAAAATGTTTATGCAAGCAGCTTTAAATAGGGCTATAAAAAGATTAGGCAACATTAACGGTAACAGGCCAATCACATATTCCCCATTCTGCTAGTAGGAGATAAAATACAACAAAAAGAAGGCACTAATGAGTTAGGACGGTAACTTACTAAGCGTGTAATTAATGTTATTAAGAAACATTGCAGTTGCATATTAAAATTCCGTTAACTTAAACAACCCTTCAGCACCAGTACATTTGTTCCTTGGTTGCAAGTTTCTCATTCTTTTTCTTTTCTGAGTGGCATCTTCAGGCAATCTTTCTCTAAAAAAATGAGATAATGGGATGTGATCGGCCTTTGTGGTTTAGCTGGAGTGCTGACGTGACAGTTCTGGCAAGCTGACAGGTTAAGTGAGTGAAAATGGATGTCTCGTCTCACCATTCACTTGAGGAGCCATTTTTAAGCTATCGGTTTCCTCTGCTCACTCCCACACTTACAAACCGCTTCTCCCCCAGATGTGAAAAGTAGAGTTCTCCCGATTTAGGGATTGAGGACCTCGAAAAGAGTTTTTCACCACTCTTTAAACTATTCTCCCTTTGCTGGTCAAAAATGAGATCATTTATTTAGGAAAATGTAACTAGTCCCTTATTTACTAACATTTAGTTGACTTATTTTTTAAGTAAATGATGTCTCCTTTGCAAATTCATGATCCCCAAAAGAAAAAAAAATCTTATTATTTTATTCCCAATAATTTAGTGTCTGTACTAAAGTAGAAAAGTACTGGTAAAAGACAGAATAATAAGGGAAATGAAATTTAGAATTTCAGAATATGTTTGAAATTCTAAAAGATTTTTCTAACCGAGTTCTCAATTTATAACTTTTTATCCAATTCAAGAGTTCTAGGAAAATTGCACGTGGAATCTCAGAATAATTTGTTCTAGTTACATAATTTCTTGTACTTATACTTGAAAGAAAATCTATTTTAGTGATCTGAAATGTTAATAAAGTTTAAAATTGTAAACATGCCCAACTTAGTTGCATTATAAAAGAAGTATATTTATCACAATGTAGGCATGTTTAATACCCTTACAGATTATAGTGGACCTGATAAAACCAATAATCCATTTACATGACAGAGGACATGGTTCTACCAACATAATCCCTCAGTTTCGCAAACCCACTGAAGGAGGGGACCCACCTAGATTACCAAAGGCAACAAAGAAGCCCAATATGGGTAATGGGGCCTTGAATCCTGTGTCTGACGCTATGACTGAGTGTTTTTGCCTCTGTGAGGACCAACCTCCCACCCTTCCTTCCTCTCCAATGTAATCTCAAAGGAACAAGTCAAACTTTCCCCCTGCCTCCCCCTCCCAGCCCTCTCTCTCCCTTCCTTTCTTTCTTCTTTTTCTCCTACTTCTCTCTCTCTGTCCATTCGCTGACTTTTCTTTCTCTCTCCTCTCGTCACCTCTTCCTTTTCTTCCCTCTTCATGTCCTCCTCCTCCTGTCTGCTCTCTTTGGTTTCTCTCGGGGTCATTGGCTGAATAAGTTGCTCTTGTTTGGCCCCCACTCCTCTCACCACAACACTCACTGTGTTCCTCCTGCTGCTTGTTTCCATGTGCGTCTCCTCTGTTAGGAGGTGAGTCCAGAGCAAAGAGATCTCAGGACCCTCACACCCTGGAGGAAACAAACATGATTTTTTTTTAAAATTGAATTGTGTTATTAATTAAAATCTTAAGCAATATCTGAATTCACTTCAGGCGCAGATTCAATATTGTGGTATTTTCCAGTCATGTGTTGTCTTTGAAAAAAAAAAAAAAACACATAAATGTTAAGGCACTGACCCAGGTATAAAGTGGCTATGTGCTTATCCCTGTTTATTATGGTACTGTTTTTTAATGTGCTTGCTAATGAGATTTCTGCAAGATATCTTGAACCAAATAAATTCATTTTCTTTCAAAGGCATTCTTTCCGCTATATTATCATAGAATTGTTCATCTTGATATTTACATTGTTCCATTTCAGGGAGGAGCATATTATGTGTGACTATATATGAATAAAAATGATTTAAACCACTATCACAGAAAATTATGTATACTTTTTTGGATGTGTGTTAACTTTAACACAATAATCTATACCTATGACCCTCCTTTGAATTGCTTTCACTGTTGCACTCCATGGCGATTTAGAAACATACTTCTATTATTTTAGTCACACTATGTAAAAACTGGCCAACTTCTTTGTTTATTTTAGTCATAAAATTTTGAGGGTTTTGGCATTTATTTATTTATTTTTATTGCTTTCAGGTTAATTGAGGGTACATAGAATTAGGTTACAATGTCTGCATTTGTTGGGCAAAGTCCTTCTTATAAACGTGTCTGGAAATCGTGAATAAATAATAGCTATTTTGGAAATTTCAATATTATACGAATCCTCTAAAATTAGTCTTCCTACAATGAACAGATTCTGTAAGTGATATAAAAATGTAGAGAGTAACAGCTACATAAATGCAACCTGTCTTTATCTTTACTCATATAAGGAATTACTGCACTTCGTATGTTATGTGAGACCTCTTGTGGGTAGAATGTGAAACCTAAATAGATGATGAATCTTTGGGTTGATTCATTGTAGTCACTCACTTTTTCATATTTATGAAAGCAGTAAACCATTTAGTACTTTTTCCTTTTCACTTGAACATATATTTTACTATGGAATAAGTATTTTTAATATTATATTAGCTATAAGTAAGTCGCTGTTTGGGAAAGAAAACATTCATCAACAAAATATATTGCCATGGACTCAGTAAGAAAAACAGTTCATTGGAAAGGTAGGTAATTTAGCAATTTGATAATTTACATTCTTTGAAAATAGCAAAAAATGAGTTAAATGGGATTATATGGTCTTTATAAAAGTGATTATTTTAAATTCTATACTCCTACTTTATATTTTCCATTACAAATACACTGCTTCCTCTAAGATGAATTATGTGTTAATAGGCTTAAAATCAATTATTTTATGATATTGCACATGCATTTCCAATATTATTAGCAGAAAGTCTTTTGAATTCAAGTGAAATGTTAAATGGTAAAAATTAAATAGATTTAATTAAGTTGAGGAAACAAGCATTTATCAATGAGAAGCCAACCTAATCTGATTATAAATTGAATAAACATTCAGTTCCTCCTCCTGGTCTATATTTCACTATAATGAAATGATTTTTCATTCTCTATTTTATGTTACTGGGGGTAAACTCCTTAACTAATTTTTTGCAGAAACCTCTAGGACTAATTTTTATACAATGACCATATTTGTCTATAATAGGTTTGTTACTTTGGGATAGTGACTACTTATAGTCTTTGGGTCACAAATGTCTGACTTGATATAGGAGCACATTCTTCAGAGGGCCTACTAGAATTTTTTTTTTCCAAATATAGTATTTTCTTCAACTTTCCTCTATTCAAATTACCGTGGGTAGAATGTGACATCTGTCACTGACAATGGTGGGAATGTATAACCTATAATGAGATAAAAATTGATTATTTGCTTTAAATTAAGAATTTTTTCTTAAATTAACTAATATTCCAGGGTGTTAATTCAGTATTCACTATTTGGGGTTTTTCTAGGCCAAATAAAGATGCCATGAAAATACTAAATGGTAGACAGAACCTAGTACCAGTCAAAGCTTACAACTAAGCTGAAGAAGCAAGACTCATAGGAAGAGGGGGTGGTAATACAGAGTCAAGGCAAAGTAAGGAAGGGCAAGAACTTTAAATGAAAAGGAATGCAAGAAAACACAAGGTCAGAGAGGATTCAGGTTTATGGCTGCTGACAAGGAGGATCAAAGAATAATAGATATCATGATGGGTTAACCACAAGAACAAGCAAATACAAATGCCAGTGATTGAAAGTAGACTGGTCCGCTGAAATGCTGGAGCTAGTTTGCAGACAAATGAGTGTCATAATGTGAAAATTGTGGGCCAGTTAATGGAAGCCAAAACATTACCAAGAGAATAATTCTCCAGCATTAAAATGGCAAGCAAACCTTGTAAGTTTCATTGACAGCTGATGAGAAGCATTATGGATTTCCAAATAAAGAGTGACTTGAACAAAGTGTACTTAGTGTAGAAAGAGCAAGACTATAGGTTTGATGCTACTTTAATAATGAAAGTAATTATTAATGGAAAACATCATCTTATCCTTAAATCTTATAGATATTAGAAATCATTAAAAAAAGAAATTATAGCACAAATTTCCGATTAGTATTAGAAAGGACAAATTTTCAGTTAATCAGGTAATGCTTTGAAGGAAACCAAACTAATTTAGCAGCTCGGTATTTAATAAGAACAATGCTGGCATTGGAATAAACCAGAAGTCAAACCTGTCCCCTAATCTAACACTCTAAGAAACCTGTGAGCCTTTAATGAGATTAAGTTTACTGGTCTTTACATCATAACGATAGTTGTTAAAACACAAGACTTGTTAAATAGTAAATGTGGTAATGCCTATGAATGATTTAATAAAATCCCTGACACTTAAAAAACCATTGATCAATGTTAATTGTTGTTGAATTAAACAGTTTGCGGGTTAAAGTAAATCTCAAACTCAACCAAATGGTGGAAGGGAATATGCTTATGGAATCTGCAGGGTGTCCATAAGGTTTATATGTAATTTACTAGTTCAGCTATTTTAAATTGCACACAAACTTTATGTACATCTTGTATTAGTCTTTAACAAATATAGTTTAAATAGAAAAAAAATTTCTCAACTTGTCACAAAGTTCAAAATAGTTATTATGACAGAATTATCATTCATTCCAACATAAAATTATACTCAAAGAGAGAGAGCGGCTGAGTGTGCCTGTAACCATCCTGCTTCATATACCAATGTCCCTAACTGTTGCATGACTATCTCCATGTTAATACCTGCCATAGAAAGTCATATTTTTCTGTTACAACAACTCTGAACATGATGAGATTAACCTTTAGAGTCCCCCAGCCCCTTATCTCAACTCCTTCCTTCTGCATGGCCTATGCTTCCCTCATGTTCAGTCATCTGATTTTCATATCATCCACTTGCTCTCACCAGCAAGCATTAGCATAACAGAGCTGTGCGTGACTTTGATTGAAGCCAGCTTGGGCTGAATGCAGCATCAAAGCATAATTTAGCAGAAACCAAATCTAATTTACTGTGCATTGTATTTAAATTCTCTAAACACAGTTTCAAGTGAACTGTCCCGGACCTCTAATCTTCATTGACCTTATAGTCGGGCCTACTTCTCTGGAAATCACACAACAGACTTTTCTTATAGAACTATTGTTTTTTTTTTAACTTGTAAGTGTTGATTAAACCCTGAATCGTGCCATTCTGTTTACTTCACCTCATCTCTTATTATAGCCGAAGCAATGTGGTATAATCACTTGACTGATTAAGCAAGTAGGTAGTTACATCATAGTTACAAAAGATTTGTCTGATGTTTTCAGCCTTTAGAGAGAAAATAAATACGTATTTTATAGTCTTCTTCATAGAAACATAAAGGAGAAGTGCCATTTCTATAACTAACATGTTCTTCTGGAGTTTATAACTCAATCTCTTTAATTCCCATCAGGGTTAAATGTGTGTTTTGAATTATCATCAGAGGACCTAATTGTGTATTTTTTTAAGGTTTAATTAGAGCCATTATAGAAAATCCATTTTATGTATAGCATAACTTGCACTATTGTGCTGTGTTGATAAAATACCACCTTTATCTGCTCCGTCCCATTGGTGTCATCAGCCACATGTAGTATTTTCAAACAATTTTCATCGTCACAGGGTAGAAATATTGGAACTGTGGAGTGTTAGAAGAATTATCCATGCAATTTTTCATTTAAAAATCACAAAAATAAATTCCTTCAGCTTGTATCTTTTCACAGAAAATTGCAAAATAGATCTTGGGCAGAGAAAGAGGGTCTACAGAAGTAAAAGTGATAGATGTAACTCATTTTGTTGGCCCAATTTCAGGTGATAATAGGAAATGATGTATATTTTCAGAAACTCAAATATTCCTCACATTTTTTGTTTTGTTAAACATTTCAACATTTCTAGTTTCTCTTATTTAATTTAAAAATGAGAATATTCCTACTGAGGCTCCGACAGGCCATATGATTTGACTACAGTCACGCAGTGAAGGAGCAGAGAGGTAACTCAAACCTAGATCTGTCTGACTCTGAAGACTCTGCTACCTTGCAATTCCTTTTGTTTGATTTTACCTTCAAAATGATAATGAAGGAAGATAGAGTGTGCATTTTTGTAACATTTCAATTGAATTGAGTTGAGAGGCATACAATACGAAGATGGATACTTGGAAAAAGCATATCCAATAAAATTATATATAGAGGAAATGGAAAAAAAAATGAGAAGATTCCCATTCTGGCAGGTCAATATGGCTTAACTTCTAGTGACAATAAGCCATTGCATACATTAGAAATACAACGTATTTATAATAAGTCAGAATGAAAGTGCAATGTACATAAACATCACAGGAAAAATATTTCAGAGGATGAGTAATGCAGATGCTCTTAGCTTTTTGTTAGTGGCCTTTAAAGAAATACAGTATTGAGTAAAATATAAGAAATACTATTTCCTGGAATTTTTAGATTACAGCATCAGTGGTAAACATTGTGTTGTGATTTTACAAGATTTCTTTGTCCTTCAGGAGTTCCGATGAAGTGTTCTCTTTCAGTGCTACTGTGCACAGCAATTCTCAACTGTATTTTCCCTCCCAGCTTGCCAAGGCTGTCCAGCCCTTCATTACAGTCATCATCTCCATGGCTTCCAGAACATTATTTCCAAAATACAAATCTGGTTACATCATTCTTGAAAAACATTTTTGAACAGATCTTCGTGCTTTCAGAACACAATTATAAACCCTTTACATTGGTCCGAACAGGATTACCTCTGTATCCTATATTTCTTTTATTCTCAAAATATTTTACACTCTTCTAAAAGTCCAGTTTCATGGATCCTGAATTTTGTGTTGCTTTTCTCTGTCCCAAAGGCCTTACTTACTCTTGTCGTTTTGTCAAGTCTTACTTATCCTTCAAGGCTCAGATCGGGTGTAGCCTTCTCTTCACACATCTTCTTTCTTTTTCTCAGGACCTGGGCTAATCTGCTTCTGTTCCACTCATTTTCTTCCAGTTCCCTCTGCATTTTTCTTTTATTACTCAAAAAATTTGTATTTGGCTCTATTTACTTATTTATTTATCCATTCATTTATTCATTCATTCATTTCTTTGAAGTCTTTGCCATGGAGCAATAATTATTTTTTTAATTGGTTTTCCCATCCCCTGTACCAAGCAGAATGTCTTGTTTGCAATCAGTCAATATATTTTGAATGAATAAATGAATAAGTCATATCTTTTCAGAAAAGTAGATGCATAGATGGGATCATTTGCAGTCCTTATTTGGGGAACTGTATTTTAGCAGCTGTCTTGAAATTGTACAATCTGGATGCCAAAAGCATCTTTCAAAATTACTCGTCTACAAATAAACAGTTTTCAAATGTTTGAAAATCAAATTCATGGAAGTCTGTAGTTATATCTAAAATGCAGATGGCAATTTAACCTAAATTTATAGAAGATAAGTCTATAAGATAATGTGCCTCAAACTATATGATATGTTTATATTTTATTGACTTCATTTGCAATTCCATTTGATGAGTTCAAGTGATTTTAATCATGTGTATTCTCAGCTATTATATTTTAAAAATTATAGTAAAGAAAGATTGCATATACAGGAGTTGAAGATTTTACTAACTAGTTAGGTTAGTTACTTTAAATTCTTTCTCACCCAAAGCAATACAAAGTAGTAAGTTGAATATGTGAATATCTTAAAGACTGTTAAATAACCAATTTGGGGTGAATCAGATTTTAAATTTTTGGTAATAAGAAACATGATAAATTACTGCACATTTCTCCTTAGAAAGTGTCCATATCAGCACTGTTTCTTTTGAATATAGAATTACAAAGAGTTAAAGAACTAGACATTTATTAGCCCTAACTTTTTCATATCATATATAAATTTGATTATAAATCTCTACTAAAAAGTGGACATAGCACTGTGGTATTTTAGGAATTTTTCCTAAAGTGACATTGATTTAAAATATTATTCCTACTAGAAAACATGGAACAAAACCCATATATCTGCTGATTCCATAGAAATAACAAGAAGATTGTAAGAAACAAATAATTTCCTGAAAATGCAGGGCAATATAAATCACAGGATATTTAAATAGATTAATAAATCTGGATTCTCTATTCTATTCCAATGAGTCTTCTCTTATCTATATTTATTGATGACTATTTCACTTAGTGGAATTATCCTTTCTCTTTCTGGGGTATGTGTTGGATACGTTGAATTAGGAGGCCATGTCTGAGAATACCAAAAAATAAGTCCAGACAAATCCTGGTAATTTTTTTTTTTTTTTTGAAAAAAATGCTGCTGCTTTGTCTGTGCTGGCTTTCTTGTTAGGATGAGTAATTGGTTGTATGTTTGAGGTTTCCCTGCATTTATTTCATCCTTTTCCCTGCACTTATTTCTCATGAAGGACTAAGGCATTCCTGACAGCCTTCACCAGATATCTCTTATCATGGCATCCTTTCGGGTCCCACCTTATACTAAATATTAGAGTTGATTTTAAAATGCTTTATTGACATAAGTTTTATAGCATTTACAACTCGTTAATGTGGAAATAGAGGATTAGAAGATTCATGGAATAAATATGGTATTTTCTCTTCAACAAAACTTAGTCGTGATATAAATGCCCTTGTGACACCTCCTGGTTGTACTGTCTACTGCCTTTCATTGGATTCTCTGTTCTTATCATTAGCCCTCAAATTTAACTTGGACCTTTCTTTGGATTTTTACCCCCATCTCTTCCTTATCTTTTGGAGTTATTTATGTCTTGGTCTTAATAGTCACCTATATACCATTTTACTATTCTCCCAAGCAGACTCTACTTTATTGACTAAACATCCCACTACATACACATATGAATAATCTATACGATAGTCATGAGAAGGTTAGAGCTTCCAAAAACTCTATTTTGTACCTGTCATTTCCAAGCTAGAAAACAGTTAAAATAAAATCCTCAGTTTGGCTTCTCAAGTCTTCATAGGTAATCAATGATGTTTCTCTAACCTGGACCCTCCATCCCTACCAGATTATACAGTGTAGGATAGATGCAGTCTTGCTTCTTGTAATTTTCCCAGTAACCTCCTGCTTGGAATGTGCTCATTTTCCCACTGTACGTGCTACTCTTTCCTACTCTTTCCTTAAACTCTCACAAAGTCCATTTCAAAAACTAATAGCTATAACAGTATGAAGGGTTTCTGCTCTCCTGAAATATTATCACATTTATTATACAATAACTTCTCCCCTACTACACTCTGAAATTACCTTGATTATTGTGCATACCACAGTCTTTGGTAAGTGTTGATTTGATTTAATTTTGTTTTTGTTATTGTCCTTGTTGTGGTGGTCTTAATTTAGTTATGCTCCTTGGTGGCTGCAAGACAGACGTTTTCATCTCCTTATCTTTAATAACCAGTAGGGGAATGTAATAATTGCCTGACTAATGTTTATCTATCTAAATGAAAGAAATTAAATAGACTCTATTATTTAACATGCTTATTTATATTGTCTATTATCTTTGTAATTTCCATCTCTTCCATTCTTGAATGTTTTTAATGCATCCACTCTTGAATTCTAGAATATCAATTCTTTAAGAACAGAAATAATATTTGATAGCTTCTCGTATCCCTGTGCCTTACACAACATCTTGAAATTAGTATATGAACAATGAATTCTTGCCAATAGATTGATTTTGGGGAAGGAGATGGTTGAGTAAGACAGTGATTCCTTTCTACCTTTATTTAAAAACTAGAACCAAGTTGGGAAACCATTTTTTCTTTAAAAATGTTAAAATTACTAAAAATATTATTTTGGCAACAATTATAGTGAATAACATTTAAAATATGTCAATAAATAGTTTTGCTTTTTTCCTTACATTTGATGGGATAGAATTTCTTTCTCTTTTTGTTTTGAGAAATGTGTAAAAATAATTCAAGAAGTGTAGCTTTTCTCTGGAATAGGGTACCGCATTTTTTCCTCAATATCTTATTTTTTCCTTAAATCAATGCTTAATATTTACACACTTTCTTTCCTTTTTATTTATAGCTCCTCCACAGTTTGTGGTTAGGCCAAGAGATCAGATTGTTGCTCAAGGTCGAACAGTGACATTCCCCTGTGAAACTAAAGGAAATCCACAGCCAGCTGTTTTTTGGCAGAAGGAAGGCAGCCAGGTGAGTGCGAGTCTTGACTGGTTTTCTGAAATTTCTGAACTTTCCCTGTCCCTGGTGCTCCTCAAAGTTTACCTTGCCTTTTTCAAACATCTGTGTGGACATTAATTTATTTCCTAAAGAAACGATGAATTCTAAAATGGGAGTCAGAAACTCTAGTACAGCATCCACTTGCTAGTGTCGATTTTAAAAATTCTATACCTTATGTAGAATAGATATAAAACCGTGTAATAAGATTATCTCAAGAATTTCAACCGAACCTTCAATAGCTAATTAAAATCTCTGATGGTTTGCTTTCTTGTGTTGAGTTACACGGCATGATGAAATGAGTTAGTACATAGAAAGTGTTTAGAATAGTCCCCGTTACATGGAAATCATGCAAAAAATATTTCTCGTGTTAATTGACCTGGAATCTAAATCTCAGGTCCTTCCTTTAGAGAGAGAGCATAAATGACTTTTCTTATCAGTAATTTAAGTGTGGTTAGATTTAAGAGCAGAATGAATATTTTCCCCTACTGTTCCATCTGAATTCATGTATTGTGGAGTTAGATAGAAAACAATGCGTGACATACTAGATAATAAAGAAGAAGGAAAACTGCTTTGTCTTTATTTGCCTTTGTTTGCCCTTTCCAAGTCCCTCTCTGGGTAGAATGACCATTCAGAGCCTCTACAAAAAGTCTGCTGAACACAGTACTGTCTGTTTAGAACTTGACCCAAGCTTTGATGACAGCGTATCTTGTAGATTCAGAGACCACGGGTGAAATTTCCAGCTTAAACCAGATCAAAAACTGTTTTTTTGCCTAGGAATTTATCCATATCTAAGAGACTCGGAGATATTTTTGTTCAAAATTTTGCAAGCCCTCCCGACAACAAGGTGTATAGTTCTCAGGAAGAGACCCAGTGGCTGCCTTCCTCATCACCTATTATTTGTCGAAGTTCCAGAAAAATTTCCTTTAAAGGAATGAAACTCTTTATTTAAAAAATTCAGAAATCTAAAAGCTTTGCCTGAGATGAGAAATATTCTAAGCCGCAGTAAGAGAACAACTCAAATGTGTTTTTCTGGGTAGAAAGGCTTTAGAGGTTCTGTTCAGCCGTTAGCTCTCTTGTGGGTGGGTTCTCATATATTCCTGTACCAGCTCTAAACTAGCAATTTTAACAACTTGCTGTGGATGGGCAAATGGTGTCTCTTTGTTTTCTCAACTCTCCTTATTGTAGTTATTTTCCTTGTGACATGTGGTATGTGAAGGGAGTAATGGGAACATAGGGATGGTCACATCAGAATTGGCCCAGGCCATCATTCCCAAATCTTGTTTCTCATTCAGTCACTATACTGAGTTCCTTGACTCTTCATTTAATAATTACTGTCCTATGAAATCATGCCAAATTCTAAAGTGAATATAAAGCAATGTGTCATCAGCACACCCATATAGACACACTTTACACAGACAGACGCACACTGATAAAGAAGATTCAAAGCCCTTTCCTTCTAATAAATTGCATAATCTTTATAATGCTATTTATCTTTAGTAAAGCCCTTTTTCTTAATCTAAACAATGGAAATAACATATTTTACTTCATACTAGTTTTTTAATTAAGTGAATAAGTTAGTTTATACATAAAAGTGCTTTATACATGATGAAGGTCAAACAGGATGCTATTTCACTAATAGTAAATGTAATCGAGCAACACAAATTGATTATTATGAATTTACACTTCAGATTCATCTAATGAATGAAATCCCTCACAATGTCTTGTTTTTATATAGGTGACTATATTATATACAAATCACATCCCCTCGTATAGCTCCAAATTAAATACAAGGTATTGCATAAAATGTATATTAGCCCTATAGTCCATAATCATATGATATTTAAATATGCTACTCCATTTTAATGATATTGAAACAAATAATGATCAAGTAGCATACAGATATTCCTTTTTCTATTATTTGACCAAGTGGCATGTAATTTCAGAGATATTAATGGTAAGAGTTATGCACAATTTCCACTTAAGTGCTTTGATTTTATTAAAATCTTATGAATACATTTTTTTCTCATCCACCTATCTCCTTCCCATCAAAAAGGGGATGTGGAGGGCGGTTCCTGTGGCTCAGCGAGTAGGGCGCCGGCCCCATATACCGAAGGTGCTGGGTTCAAGCCCGGCCTCGGCCAAACTGCAAAACAAAAAAATAGCCGGGCGCTGTGGCGGGCGCCTGTAGTCCCAGCTACTAGGGAGGCTGAGGCAAGAGAATCGCTTAAGCCCAAGAGCTGGAGGTTGCTGTGAGCAGTG
>CAUYON010016078.1:0-26499 GCA_963573935.1 Arctocebus calabarensis | reverse complement strand
ATGTACATTGGTGCAATCACAGGGCACGATTCATATACATTCAGAAATATTTTGATCATACTGTTACAGATATCCTTCATGGCATTTCCTTGATCACTATATAAAGACATTAATACTCTACCTTTAATAAGTTTCGCCAGGCAATTAGTGGGAACACACCTACGGTGCATCTTAGCAGGGTACTGGCGATACTCATTCTTTTTTTACATTATTCTAGCACTGGTCCACATCACAAACAAGTTGTTTAGAAAGTCTGAGGCAAGTATAACTATTGCAATCGTAAGCAACTTGAAAGATGGAAACTTTTCTAAATTTTTGCCATTCTTATGCACACAATCATCCTCCAGTACCTATATCTTTGCATATACTGTTCCTTTTGCCAGGAATAGCGTTTATTCCTTTGTGTACCTGCCTTACTGTTTTCCCCTCCATCCTAAGGGAGCCCTTTCCTCATCACCTAAAGTGACATTTGGTCCTCCACTTGTTCATAACCTATAACAACAGGTGGTATTATAATTATTTTCTTTTCTTTCTACCTGCTAGATTAGATGCTACTTGAATGAAAGGTTGTCTTTCCTGTGTTCCTCACTGCTCAGCGCAGTACCTTAGATTTGGGCCTAATAAAATTCTGAATAAATTAATGAATATAAAAAGCACTTACTCAAAATATAGGCAACTTGTCAGAAAGAAATTGAAATGTTACCTGTGCTCTCAAATATCACCCTGTGGGATAATTTCTCTTCTCCTTTAGTTTTAGTTTTTGTTCATTAAAGAATAAAACAGTCCAGAGATTATATCGGCAGTGCACTCTGTTTTGTACAGAATGTTTAACAGATATAAGTGAAGGGTTGATAGACCCCTAGGAAAGCTAATTTCAAATTACTTTATTTTTTTCACAGAATTTTCACACCCTGTTGTTTCATTCTATAGAACTGCATTCATCTACCTCAGGCTAAATGTGCATATCAGAAATATTTCAAAATTTTAAATAGCAATAAAGGTAATGCATGTTTCAAGGGGGAGCTGAAGGGAAGGATATAATCCCAGTATCTAGTAAGATGCTTGGGTGGATGAAAGATTAATGCTTATTGGAAGCTTGATAAAATTCAAGAAGACTCAATAGTCTAAGGGAAACAAAATAAGAGGAATAAATATAGTCAGATGAGATAAATTAAAGAAATGATGTAAATGCATTTAGAGGGCCAGGTGTCACTGACTGTCCTAGTCACCTACTAAATATGTTGGGAAAACCTATTATGATGAATACTTACATAGTGAGTTCCTAAATATCCACAACTCCATATTGCATTTCCATATTTTTTGTCCTTCAGTTCTAGTGGATTAGAAGACATCTTTCTCTCTGTTATGTGTGTGTCCAAATGAGTGTGAACTAATTGGCAAAATGGACATTTTTTCAGAACACTCAATGCAAATACTAATAGGTAGGAAGATTGGCAGGGCTGCTTCTGAGGTCCTCTGGGAAAATCTGCTTTTAAAACAAATCCAAGACCAAATTTAGAGCATTTTACACCATGTTTTGCTAAAAGAATAGTATTAGTTTAAAAGATGGCTGAAAATAAGGGCAGCTTGGAAGGTATAGTGCTAGGGCACATAGGAATTAAAACTATCCGATTTTAATATTGCCAGCTCTTTATTACCAATAATATTTGATGATAAATTTGGGGAAGCAAATGAAGAAAGAAATGATTGTATTGAAAGGGAAGCAGAAACTTGTTCGTGTAAATAACTAATATTAAAGCTAGGACTCACACTCAGAAATCTAAGAATAAGTCTGGCACTGTATTGTATAGGACATCATTCAGAGAAACTTTTCTTATCCAATCCCTGCTGAGATTCATAAGAATTTAACTCCCTACATCAGAATTAGAGAAAAAGACAGTTTTATCAGAACCTGGCTTATTTGGAAATAAATACTTCAAATCAGGAGTTTCATTTAATACACCTTAGCCTATTAAGGCACAGTTTGGCTGTAGCTATATTTATTATTGATAGGTCAGCTGAGCACTGCCGTCATGTTTCTTCTCCATTACTTTTACCCACTACTTTTAGTAAACTGGAATATAAACCTGCTCATGAAAGTTAAGAGTTTCTGTGTGTTCAGCACTGTCATCATCGTCCACATTCATTCCCATGCTCTAACAGAGACATACCAGGTGCTGGAAACATCACATGCTGTTTTCGCCCCAGACCCTGATATAACACTTTGAAATACAGAAATAAAAGTTGCTATAGGGAGTTGGAGGTCTAGGTATTAGACATCAAAGGAGAAGAGGTGACAGAAATTATTACAGGGCTAGAGAGATGAGATTTTACTTCCATTTCCTAACCCTAAATGTGTGATTGCATAAAAGAATGAGACTAGTGCCTTTCAAAATAAAAAAAAAATTTGCTTGTATGAAAGTGTAAAATCAAATGGTTTATTATTTAGGACTTGATCTTACCAAACATGGGCACTCAAAGACTTTACGGAAATTAGAATTTGACTCATTTCATAGTCTAACCTGCCTGTTACACTATAAATACATTCTTGACAGGTTTATTCCTTCAGCTGTTTTGAGTTTAATTGGGGTCTTCTGTATAAACCATGGACAGCTTTGGGAAATGTGGCTGTTATTTATAGAACACCACAAGCCTACACTGTACTTTCAATAGAAACTTAAATTGGACTGAATCTCGAATGCTATCAGCTTGGGTTCTTTTTACCGAAAGGAAAAAAACTCACTGCATTTTCCCCTTGTGTTTGGAATATTAGAAAACGAAAAGAAGCTCTAAAATGCATTTTGATTTAATGAAAGGGGTGGGGAAAAGAAAGAAAACAAAGTAGAATAATGGATTTTTGAGCTTTTTCTAAGAAAATGTAGTATGTTTAAATTACACAGAATAAAATTGCTATGACAGACTCCTGTGGAGATGTTCACAGGGAAAATCGAAGATTAGAGAACAGCTAGACACCCAGTTAGGAGAGTGTTTCCTTTTAGAGGGTCTAGAAGGCCAGGGAAAAAGAGTGAGTTATGGAAATGTAAGATTTGTTTCTGGGGGTAGATTATGGGGGGTCTATGAAGAATAAGTACACAGTATTAGGCTGTGAGAATGTCAGGAAATAAGACACAGCAGAGTCACAAGTGAACAAAGAGAAAAAGAAGTGTGAAGAGGAAAGTACCAAGGGAAGAGCAGGTGGAGAGGAGGAGGTAATGATGAAGCTTACCTACAGAGTACATTTGTGAATATAAAAATATTTTAATGATTTTTAAACATTCTCTGTGGGGCCAGAGACAAGGTACTATACAAGCAGGCCTTTGATCAGAACAGCTTTCTAACTGGAAGATTCTAGTTGAATATCTTTCTGTACACCTGGATGGGAACATCCAGGCTGGGCTGGAGTAAACTTAGGAGAATAGGGGGACTAAAAACCACAAGGCCTAAAACCTCAGCCCTGTCATGGCAAAGAGTTTCCTTGATCTCCATTCATAAACTTTTTACAAAGTTCTATTTCCAAGAACATCTGGGAAGTGCTAATACATCTGATAAAAGGCTCCAGAGAAACCTCAACAGACATCTATTTGGGAGAGAATGAAGATTAAAAGCTATTTTCAGGGTTTTAATTATATGTTACGTTAATTTTATGAATTCTGGGTTTTAAATATGAAACCACTGGATAATAACTGACTTGTGAAAACACTATACTTTGCTTTCTAAGCAGCAGAATGATTATCATTACCCCATTCCTTCAACCAAGTAGGAATGCTTGTTATATACAGGTTTGTATATGAACAAACTTTCAGACCAGGTTTTGGAGGAGGAAATTTCATAAACTTGACCCCTACTTCATTACTAAAAAAGGTGTCTGCACTTTATCATAATTAGTTGACTTTCTCTCCTCCATCCCTTGCTTCCTCCCTTTCTTCCTTTTTGGACCCCAATCTTCAGACCAACAAAATTAGAATCTCTTAGTGGTACATTCTAGGGATTTGGATTTTGTTAATAACCTCATGATTCTATTGTGGTCAGATCAGTCCTGGTCTTGGGAATATTCTTAGAGTATATGAACAACCTCATTCTCATAGAAATTCCAGAAATTTCTAAACAGGACCTACCTTTTGTGTTGGTGGCTGAATAATCATAGGTGATTTCAAGGATACTGGGAAGAGCACTCTGCCTCCAAATATCACCGATATTCTTGGGTTGATTTTTAAAATGTATTTGGCATTGCATAACACTTTTCAATTTATACTAAGTAAAGAGATTTCTTTTTTTAAAAAACTGTAGTACATCTTAGGTGCAAATGATTCACACAAGATGATATAGTAAGAACAGGTGAATAGGGGAAGAGTAAGAACTTGCCTGATCTACCATGATGGAGACAAGGGGCATCGTACCCAAGAAAGAATGGACAAATCTCATTCCATTCCTCACAATTCCTAAGGGTTGAACTTACTCAAAAGCCAAAAGTTTATCTATTTTTAAATAGGAAAAGGATGTTAGAGTAAGCCTAAAAGACACACACTTGGGAAAAGGTAATGCTAAGCACACTTTGCTATTACATGAAATAAGTCCAGCGATTTTACAGGACTTTAACAGAAAGCCAGGAAAGCAAATGGCTGAAACACATAAATTCTTAAGATGTCCCTTTCCAAAATGACTATCTTGGACATAGCACAAAATGCCCAGTACATAGCCATAAAATGAATAAAAGATGAATTCTCAAATTCTTTGCAAAATGCTTAAAGATGGATAGATGGTATTTACATAATGATGTAAATTTGTACATAATGATGGAGTGTAGTTCATTTTTGTGAAATCTGATAATGCCCCCACTTATAAAAGAAATGGTTTTATGTTAATTTTGAATTCTTCAAATTTGAACTTTTTTTTCCAAAGGAAAAAGGCACATTTTTCTACTCTTAGAATGATGACGGATTTAGACAGCAATCACATTTCTTCCCCCTACCCCAGAATCTGGGTGTTTTTCTTCATTGCCAAACCTTAAAATTAAAAATTCCATAAGATGAATTTTGATATTTTACTGAAAATTGCTGTGCCATAGATGAGTTCCAATTAGCCTTCATTTTCTATCTTATAATTAGGAAGAAGAGTTGTGGGTGGGAGAAAGGGGGAAATAATATAAATCTGGGTGGTGGCCAGGGGAAAAAAGTGCACAAAATTACATTCAGTGCAGATTTACATAGTTTTACCATCTGTCTTTGATCATTAGATCTATCCTTGCTTCAAGAAAGGGAACTAAATCAGATAACTCTCAAAACTCATTTTCATAGTTTTTGGTACCCTCTTAAATCAGATGCTCAAACATTTAAACATTGAAAAATAATTAAATGTTGAAAATACTGGAATATCTCTCCTAAAACATGCAAAAGTGGAAAAAAACATAGCATTACAGTAGCTCTAGAGGACTGACATACAAAGAAGTTTCACAAAAGAGTAGCTCTATCCAATACAAGTAAGAACTAGCTCATACCTAGCACTGTTCTCAGTTGATATGGGTTATTATGCTCAGCACTATCTTCCTGGAATTGTATAAGCTGAGTCTGATGGCTGTCTGTCAATGATGTTGTGGGAAACTACAGTGGATGGGAGATTGAACAGGTGACCTTTCAGATTATTTCTGAACAAAGGCTGAAAGGGAAGGTGAAGTAATGTGGTATTATCTTAGGCTGGGTTGCAACAGACGTGTACTCCCATGCAAGGATTTGAATGCAACTGATTTATTGGGAAGGTGATCCTGGAAAGAATTCAGTAGGTGGGTGGGGTGTGAGTCTTGCTGGAGACCTCTGGAACACACCTCAGAATTTTCCTACCCAAGGAGTAAGGAATTAGAGGTATCTAGCCTGTGTTTTCATCCCTCAATGGCTGTGGACAGAAAGCTGTGACATTAAACCCCCAGCATTCCTGGCCTACCTGTGCAGGTGGAGAATCATGAGTGATTGCAAAAGAATGCTATTGGTGTGCATGGAATAGTTGGTAAGTGCTAAAGGGATATGCCTGGGGGCATGACAGTGTGTGTCATAGTTGTGGAGTACTGGCTGTGAAGTTAGGTTGATCTGGATTTGGCACTTCTCCCTCTTAATTCTATGACTTCAGATAACTTAAGTAGCCTCTCTGGGTCTGTTTCCTTATCTGTAAGTCAGAGATGATGTAGATACCTTACATGATAGTTGCTGAAATTAAAGAAGATAATAAATTTAAAGCACCTAACATGTAAAAGAACCTAAAAAAAGTAAAGTATCTTTTATCATTATAAAAATAAATCTGGCTTTTCAGATCTAAAATGAACCCAATCCAAAGATAGTAAGACATTAAAGTTTTAAATGTTGATAAAAGTATTTATAGGTAATACATATTCTCAGGGGAAAAAGAATTTAGTCAAAAGTTATTTTTCTTCTTCATATAGCAATTAAATATATTGAATATTTATTACCTATCAAGTTAATATCTGGCACTACTAGATTCACAGTAAATATAAATGCTTATTATTTTTTTTCTTCTTTTCTTTCTTTCTTTCTTCTTCTTTTTTTTTTTTTTTTTGAGACAGAGTCTCACTTTATTGCCCTCGGGTAGAGTGCCATGGTGTGATAGCTCACAGCAACCCCAACTCCTGGGCAGGACATTGTCTTGCCTCAGCATCCTGAGTAGCTGGGACTATAGGCACCTACCACAATGCCTGGCTATTTTTTACTGCAGTTTGGCTGGGGCTGGGTTCAAACCTGCCACCCTCAGTATATGGGGCTGGTGTCCTACCCACTGAGCCACAGGCACCCCCCTAAATGCTTATTTTTTCAAGACTTGGCTCAAGAAATATTTTTTCCCAGGCTACCAGCTTTGTATCTGTGCATGATAGAATTAATTTACAACTATATTGGCACATACTTCAGCTTGTGTACAGAGTTGCCTGGATGTCTGACACTGACTCTTGACTAAAGGCAGTGGGCTAACTAATGAAATATAACATAAGGTTTAAAGTTTGAATTTTCCCCAGTGGCACCAAGGGCTGCTTTATTGATACCTTACATCTATTGTAGACAGGCAATCTGGCTCTATAACATAATAAGAAAGTCATGGAAGGCTCTGAAGGAAACTTACAGGGAGCTCTTCCGAAACCAAGATACACCGCACAAATCTTGTGCATCCTTGAGTGATTAAGAATGACCTTGGAAAAGATGGTTAACTAGAGGCATCTGAAAGTCACCTCCTCCACAAGAAGGAGCAAAATAGCAAGTGATCAAGTGGATAATTAAATATCAAACAGAGTAACCAATAGAGACCACTAGAATCCAGCAGGAAAGTGACAGGAAGCTCTGGGGTTGGGGAGAAGAGAAAACAGAAGCAGAGATTGGCTTGGAGCCAGGAGAAATTCCCTAGTGTGAGGAAAAGGTAAACAAGAAATCTTCAGTGGTTCACATTCCAGCTGTGGACTCCACAATACAAGCCATGGAAAAGCCCCTCTGCCCTAGTGGACCCTGAGACTAGTATAGGCAGCTGCTTAGAGTCCACATGTTGGAATTATTTCATAGAAGGAGTTCACACTGAGTCCTAGATACCACTGGAGATCCAAGAGACTGTACCATTCTGAGAGCACAGCCCCTGCCAGACCGAAGCCTTTCCTGGGACCCAACAGACGCTGAATTTCCCCATCCCAGGAGCCCAACTGACATCTCTTTTATGTCTACCCAGAGGGCTGTATGTTGTGATGTTAGGTATACCTGTCAGCACATTTGATCCCTAGCATTCTAACCCATGCAGTGTCCCACATGCTGGGCAACAGACAGTATAGCACACTGGAGAGGCTGTTCCTGGGACAAAGGGAGTCAAAAATGTGAGCTCCCCAGATATTGAGAGCCACCTACCTGAGGCTGTCGCCACTGTTAACAACCCAACTCCTGCCAGCAGCAGGGTCACTTGATATCTGTACATACTTTCAGGGAGCCTGGGAACTGGACTACTTAGGTGCTGCCCTAAGGCCTGAGGACAGTTCCTGCCCTATCCATTGCTAGTCCCCAAGTGTGCTCTCTGGGAACCTAGGGATCAGTCTGCCCCACCTGCTATAGTTGTCACTTGCCTGCACCATTGAGAGGCCTGAGAAAAGGCCTGCCTTGTCTGACACCACACCCACCAGCACCTGTATGAATCATATGGGGGCTTGGTAATTGACCTTCTCTGCTTGCTATCACTGACATGTACACACACTACCAAGAGGTCTAACAACAGGCCTTGTCTACCTGCTACTGGCACCTGAGCATGCCATCTGGGGGCCTAAGGATTGACCTGCACCATCTACCACTGCCACTGTCCATGCACTACTCTGGAGGCCTTATAATGGACCTGTCAAGTCTGCCACTGCCCACATACATCATCCAGGGCCTAGGGATCATCTCACACCATCCATAACTTCCAGAATCTATGATCTCCTTTTGGAGGTCAAAGGACAGATCTCCTAAGCCTACCACTACTGCTGCTGTTGGCAACCCCCTGTACACACTGGCTTGTTTGGTCTACTACCAACACCTCTGATGCCTGAATGTGCTGCTTGGAGACACAAGGGTTGGCCTGTTACTACTACTGCAAAAAGTGTTGTTATATATGCCATCCAGAGGCCCTAGGATAATTCCCTGGTCAGCCTACTGCTGCCACTACCTGCATCTGAGGAAGCTACCTAGAGATCCAATAATCAGTCTGCATTGACCTATTACCTCCAGTGCCCACATATGCTGCCTAGGGGTTCCAAGGACCAGCACACTACACCTGCCGCTGCCACCACTGCAGCCCAAGGACCAATCTATTGTGCCCTGTCCCCAGCAAAGCCTCCACTAACAACTTTAGATTAAAGCCACAATTAATGCTAATTATAGACAACAAATCATACAAAAACTACACTACTGTACATAACCAGAATTAAAGCGAAAACATCCTACCCAGCCAAGACTATAGGTAGGAAAATGTCTTTCCTTACAAAAGTTAAACCATAAAATTGGAAGAAGCTGTTATGACACCAGATGAGCAGATATCAACATAAGAACAAAAAACATAAAAAAGTAAGGAAACAGGATACCTTCAGGGAACACAATAATTTTCCAGTAACAGGCACCCATGAAAAAAGAAATCTATCAAATGCCTGAAAAAAATTAAAATAATTATATTAAAGAAACTAAAAAAAAAGAAACTCAGTGAGATACAAAAAACACAGATAAACAATATAAAGAAATCAGAAAATATTCCATCATCTGAATGAGAAATTCAACAAAGAGATAGATATAATAAAAAAGAACCAAACAACATTTTTAAAACTGAAGAATTCAATGAATGAAAGAAAAAAATGCAATCAAGACCTTGACCAATAGACTAGATCAATTAGAGGAAAGAATTTCTGAAATTGAAGGCAGGTCTTTTAAAATAACCCACTCATGGAAAAAAAAGGAAAAAAGAAAATAATAATAAAGAAAGTCTATGAGACATATGGGACACTAAAGCAACCAAATATTTGAATTTTGTGTGTTTCAGAAGGAAATGAAATTGGCAAAAAAGTGGAAAACATGTTTGATGAAACATATAACAACTGAAAATTTTCGAAGTTTTGCAAGAAGCATGAACAAACACATATAAGAAAGCTCAAAAATCCCCAAATAGATGCAATTCACAAAGGTCCTCTCCAATACACGTTAGTCAAACCTTTAAAGGTCAAACAAAGACCAAAATAATTCTAAAAAGAACAAGAGAAACCAGGTCACATATAATGGTATCACCATCAGACTTATAGTGGATTTCTCAGCAGAAACCTTACAGGCCAGGAGAGAAGAAGATAATAGATTTTAAATGCTGAAAAGCAAATGCAAATCAAAAACACTATAGTAGGCAAAGATATCCCTCAGAAATGAAGGAGAAATAAAATCTTTCCCAGACAATCAAAAACTAAGGGAATTCATCAATAATAGGTCATTCCAACAACCAAAAAATATTTCAGGAAGTCTTGCATCTGAAAGTAAAAAGATGATATCTACCATTATGAAAACGCACAAAAGTAAAAAATCACTGGAGAAGGACACACACAAAAAAGAAAAAGAACTCAAATGCTACAACTACAGAAAACCAACAAACTACAAAGATAAACAATAAGAGGGAAAGAAAGCATCAAAGGATATGCAAAACAATCAGGACACAATTAACAAAATGACAAAAATATGTTCTCATCTATCAATAATAACCTTGAATGTAAACAGATTAATTTTCTCACTTAAGAGATATAAACTAGCTGAATATTTTTATTTATTTATTTATTTATTTTTAGTGAATTTTGGGGGGAGTTATTGGGGGTACAAAGAATCAGGTTACATTGATTGCTTGTGTTAAATAAAGACCCTCTTTTTTTTTATTATTTTTTTGAGCAAATGTCTCCAGCAGTCACCCTGGGTAGAGTTCTGTGGCGTCATAGCTTACAGCAACCTCCAACTTGGGCTCAAGTGATCCTCTTGCTTCAGTTTTTTCTATTTTCAGTAGAGATGGGGGTCTCGCTTTTGCTCAGGCTGGTCTTGAACTTGTGAGCTCGAGCAATCCACCCTCCTTGGCCTCTCAGAGTGCTAGGATTATAGGTATGAGCCACCATGCCTGGCTGAAAATGTTTTTTAAAAATGCCCAAATTATATACTGCCTATAAGAAACTCATTTAATCTATTAAAACACACATAGATTAAAAATGAAATGATGAGGCCAAGTCTGGTGGCTTACACCCGTAATCCTAGCACTCTGAGAGGCCGAGGTGGGTGGATTGCTTGAGCTCATGAGTTTGAGACCAGCCTAAACAAAAGCGAGATCCTGTCTCTCTTAAAAATAGAAAAACTGAGGCATGAGGATCGCTTGAGCCCAGTGTTGGAGGTTGCTGTGAGCTATGACACTGCCACAACACTTCACCAAGGATGACACCTTGAGACTCTGTCTTTAAAAAAAAAAAAAGGAAATGGAAATGATAAAAAAAGATATTCCACACAAAAACTGAAAGACAGAAGTAGTAGCTATGTTTATATCAGATAAAACAGACTTTAAGTCAAAAACTATGAAAAAGGCAAAAAGGTCATTATAGAATAATGAAGGGATCAATTCAGGAAGAAGATATAACAACTTTAAATATGTATGCACCTAACAATGGAGTACCCATATATATAAAGCAAATATTATTATATCTGAAGGGAGAGATAGATTTCATATATAATAGTTAATGACTTCAACACTCCACTCTCAGTATTGCAGATTATCTTGATGGAAAATCAACAAAAAATATTGTATAAAAAGCACAGGCAACATGTTATATATATGTTTCATTTATTTTAAAATACGAACTTTTCATAGCAAAGGAAACAATCAAACCAGTGGACAGACATGTTGAATGGGAGAAAATAGTAGTAGTGAACTATAAGTAGTTAGTGAACTACTTATCTGATGCAGGTCTAATATCAATAACATAGAACTCAAATAACTCAAAAATTGGGAAAATAACCACAAATAATCCCATTAAAGAGTTAGAAAAGGACATTAATAGACATTTTTGCAAAAGAATACAGACAAATGGCCAAGTATATAAAAGATCCTCAACATCATTAATCATCAGGGAAATGCAAATTAAAACCACAATGATATATCATCTTATGCCAGATAGAGTGGTTAATATAAAAGGAACAGAAAATAAGAAATGCTGGTTACTATGTACACAAAAGGAAATTCTTATACACTGTTAGTGGGAATGTAAATAGTACAGCCATTGTGGAAAAGGGTATTGATATTTCTCAAAAAATTAAAAATAGAACTATCTAGTCGGGTGTTGTGGGAGGCGCCTGTAGTCCCAGTCACTTGGGAGGCTGAGGCAAGAGAATTGCTTAAGCCCAAGAGTTTCAGGTTGCTGTGAGCTGTGACACCACAGCACTCTACCAAGGGTGACACAGTGAGACTCTGTCTCAAAGAAACAAAAATAGAACTACCACACAATGTGGTGATCTCACTCCTGGGTATTCACCCAAAGGCAAGGAAATTAGTATTATCAAAAGGGTTACTTGCACTATATGTTAGTGTTAGCACTATTCACAATATCCAAGCTGTGGAATTAAACTAAGTGTTCATCTCAGATGAAGGCATAAAGAAAGTATGTTATATATACACAATGGAATACTATTCAAGCATAAAAAAGAATGAAGTCCTTTCCTGTGCAGTAGCATGAATGGAACTGAAAGTCATTATGTTAAGTGAAAAGTCAGGAAAAGAATAATAAATATCACTTATTCTTCTTCATATTTGGAAACTAAAAGAATTGAACAGTAGTAGAAAGAAAAATGGTATTGGAGTCTGTGAAGGGTGAGTGTGGAGTATGAAGAGAGGTTGGTTAATGGGTTCAAACATGTAGTTAGATGGAAGGAATAAGTTCTATGGTCAATAGCACAATAGGTTGACTATAGTTAACAACAGCATATTATATCTTTCAAAACAACTAGAAGAGAAGATCTGAAATATTCTTATCACAAAGAAATTACAAATGTTTGATGTGATGGATATCTTAAATACCTTTATTTGATTATTACACATTTAAACATGTAACCAAATATCATATGTATCCAAAAATATGTGTAAATATTTTATATAAATAAAATTTCTTCAAAAAAGAAAAATAAATAAATGCAATGTAGCATCTGAACTTTAAAAAATATTATTAGCTATAAGATAGAAAAAATGGCAATTTAACTTGTAAGATTACTGGGAGAATTCAAAGAAGTAATGTATGAGAAAGCCATTTAACTAAATGTATAGTGCAATACAAAATAAGTTGTTATCATGAGGGTGGTATGAGAAGGCTTCATAAAGGAAAAGTGATTGAACTAGTCCTGGAAGGGTAGGGAATAACATTTATTGAGGTCCTACAGTGTTCCCATCTCAGTTCACATAGTAAACTGTTTGAAAATATTATCTGCATTAAATTGTGCTGGGAAAATTCGATAGCCATATGCAGGAGAATGAAACAGGACCTCTATCTGTCACCATATACAAAAATTAATTCAAGATGAATTAAAGACTTCACTGTAAGGCACGAATCTATAAAAATTCTAGAAGAAAATGTAGAGAAAACTTTTCTAGATATTGGCATAGGCAAATAATTTATGACTAAGACTCCAAAGGCAAATACATGAATAAGAAAAACAAGTAAATGGGACTTAAGTAAATTAAAAAGCTTCTGCAGAACAAAGGAAATAATAAAGAGAGTAAGGAGAGAGCAGACAGAGAGAGGAGGGAGAGGGTGAGGGAAAGGAAACAAAATAAAAAGGAAAGAAACTAGTGACTAATTTTCACATAAATTGGATTCAATCTTGACCAAAGTACGTTACTTAAACATTAATTTTTAATTCAACTTGTCAATATGTTGTTTAGGATATTGCATCCTCATTTATAAGTGAAATATGTTTGTAATTTCCCTTTATAACAATACATTTTCTCCAATTTCAATATCAGGTGTATCTAGATCAAGTAGAATGATTTTGAAATATTTCTTCTTTTTCTGTGGTCTATAAGATTTGGCATGATCTGTTTTTTGAAACTGTCTTTTACTTTTATTTATATAATATTAGTTGTCTATTTTTTGAGACTTTGGAAAAAAAATAAGAAGTTAACTGATGACTCATACTGAGCCTCAGTGTCAAAGCATTCTATAGTAAACATACTCTTATTTGACAATGTGAACGTTACTTTCTTGGCATTATTATCATTAATATTGCTTAATATTTCGATGCCAGTAATCATCTGTTTTCTTTTCTGAATGTATTTATCTTCGTTCATTCTTTACGTGGTTTTTGTTTCTAATCCTTATCTTAAACATTGGTATTGTTATTAAATTTTGAGCGTTTTAAGTTCTGTGAAGACAAAAAGTGGAAACTTAATAAACATGTATGTAAAAATAAAAAATAATTTAAAAAATTAAAAAATAAATAAATTGGCTTCACAGTAGTACTGAGTACATTGGATATTTTTTTTCCATTCCTGAGATACTTTACTAAAAAGAATATTTTCCAGCTTCATCCATGTAGCACAAAAGAAGTAAAGTCTCCATCTTCTTTTTAATGCTGCATAGCATTCCATGGTATACATATACCACAATTTATTAATCCATTCATGGGTCGATGGGCACTTAGGCTTCTTCCATGACTTGGCAATTATGAATTGAGCTGCAATGAATAATCTGGTGCAAATATCTTTATTGTCAAGTGATTTTTGGTCCTTTGGATATACACCTAGAAGAGGAATTGCAGGATCAAATGGTAGATCTATATTTAGATCCCTGAGTGTTCTCCAAACTTTCTTCCAAAAGGCAAGTACAAGTTGGATCTATAAAGGTGTAGAACACAAATGTCTTAATGTTGTAATTGGGTAAATGAGGTGAAAGCCATGCTGATTAGTATCATGTAAGCACTCCAATTTGTACAAATAATCAACACAACAAATCCCATATTGGCGTAAATACATGTATGATCTATGTACAAATAACTTAATAAAAAATAAATTAAAAAGAAAAAAGTATCAAGCAACACAGCAGAGCATTAAACCAAGCACGGGACCCTGTGCAACTGTATGGATTGCCCACTCATGACCCAGCCTGGCTCAGCTTAAGACACAGCTTGGCTCCCAAACTTCACCACTGACTGATTTAAGTAACTTCTCCCTGAGCCTCAGTTGTTCTCATCTGTAAAATGAAGCTAATAATAGGACCCACCTCTTGACTTTCTTAGGAGGATTCAATAAGATAGTATCTGTAAGTACCTGGAATAATGTAAAAATATGGTAACTGTTGGCTATTATTGTTATCATGCCTATGTCTCCCCTAACTCTAGGTCAAGCCAGTTTAGCTCCTGAGTCCTAAGGCTCCTGGGGATAGTGCAGCCTCTGAGTCTAGAACTCTCTAGCCCACCAGGTGGGATTCTTGGCTCTTACCGTGGGCTCATTCCATCTCCTGCCTATCTGGCTCCTGCTCCAGACCCTACTAAGATCTAGATTCCATTCATCACACTGTGGATCCCCCAGGGTGATCAACCCCAGGAGAGGTCCTGGTAGGATCCAGGTGAATGGTCAGACCTGGGTGTTCAGTGGCTTAGGGCTCACTCTCTATGTGACTTGAGATGCCATTTCACTTTTCTGAGCTGGTTTCCTGGATTGTTAAATGTGAGTAATTCCTAGTCACTCAATCTACAAATGCTTTTGAGTGTCTGCTATATTTTAAGCACTAGGCTAGGAAATCAGAAATCTAAACTACCCAGAATTAAAAATATTCCAAATATATATTTTTTAATATTGATTTTCAATGAGGCTTCCAACCAGAGCCCCTCAACAGGGATGATAAAAGGCAAGGGATACAGACAGAAAATAGATGAGAAGGAGCCCCAGAGCTGCGGAGAAGGTGTTGGTCCAGCTCCCAGGACACCTCCCGAAGCCCATGTGATAACTTAAAAGGAGATCTGAGAAGGAGAGGGCGGGGAACGAGTGTGGGGTACCTGGCCTGAGTCGGGGTTCCAGCTTCTTCCTGAGTGTTTCACCACCCCAGACCCACCTCAGCTGGGATTAGACTTTCCTAGTCCTCTCCTTCCTACTGCCTCGTCTCCATTAATTGCCCCCTTTTCCCATACACACAGGCTTCACCTTAGTAAACTGTTTATCCTTTTTAAATAGCTTTATTGAGGTACAAGTGACGTACAATAAGCTGCACATATATAAAGTACACAGTTTGGTAAGTTTTGTGGGTGTTGGATATGTTTCCCATTTGTGAAATCATCACCAAAATCAAGATAATGAATATACACCCAGCACCCACAAAAGTTTCCTTGTGATTCATCCTTTCCACTCCTCCACTTCTCCAGGAAACCCTGGATCTGTTTTCTTTGATCTGGCTTCTTTTACTCAGTATGGTTATTCTGAGATTCATTTGTGTTGTCGTACATACCAGTAGTTCATTTTTGTGTTTGTCTATACAAAACTTTTGTACAGATAAACACTTTTCCATTCATCTGTAGACAGATATTTGGGCTGTTTGCAGTTTGAATCTATTTACAAATAAAGCATCTATAATCATCCATGTAATCATCTTTGTGAGGACATATGATTTCATTTCTCTGGGGGAAATCCCTGAGAATAAACTGACTGGATCCTATGGTAATTGTATGTTTCTTTACAAATGTTCATGAGGCATATTGCTTTTTTTTCCCTTTTAAGATGTTGTCTGGCTTTGGTTTCAGGGCAATTAGAAACTCAGAAAATAATAGGGAAACATGCCCTTTTCAATTTTCTTAGTTTTTATATAAGATTGGTATTATTTCTTTCTTAAATGTATTACAGTATTTACCAGTGAAGCTATGTAATCTTGGAGATTTATTTCTGCTGAGGTTTTTTAAAGCAGATTTAAAAATTTAATGGATAATAGGGCTATCGAGGTCATCCATTTTTCTTGAGCTAGCTTTGGAAATTTGTGTTTTTCAAGGAATTTGTGCATGTTACCTAAGTTGTCAAAAATATATAACCTGTTCATAATAGTCCCTTTTAATATGTGTAAGATCTGTAGTGGTATCACCAATCTCTCTCCTCATTTAATTCTCTCTCTCTCTCTCTTTCCCCGGTTCAATTTCTCTAGGGCTTACCAAATTTAGTGCTCTTCTCAGAGATTTTCTTCTTGTCACTGATTTTTTTCTTTTTTCTTTCTTCTTTTACTTACTTTGGATTTAGTTCTTTTTCTCCAGCTTCTTAAGGATGAAGCTTGAACATTCATTAAGTCTTTTCTTCTTTCCTAATAAAGGCTTTTTTGTTTCTTCTTGAGATAGAGTCTCACTATGTCACCCTCGGTAGAGTGCTGTGGCATCACGGCTCACAGTAACCTCAAACTCTTGGGCTCAAGCGATTTTCTTGCCTCAGCCTCCCAAGAGGCAGGGACTACAAGTGACCACCACAATGCCCAACTATTTTTTTGTTGCAGTTGTCATTGTTATTTAGCCAGCCAGGGCTGGATTTGAACCAGCCAGCTTTGGCCAGCGCCCTATCCACTGAGCTATGGGTGCCACCCCTATTAGAGGCTTTTAATGCTATAAATTTCCCTTTGCTTTGGTGGCATCCCACGAATGCCAATATTGTCTTCATTTTCATTCTGTTTGAAATATTTTCAAATTTCTCCTTTAGCTTTTTTATTGATACATAATAACTGTTCATATTATGGGGCATGTGTAATAATTCATTACATAGGAAGTATAATGATTATGTCAGGATATATAGGATAACCATCGCCTTGTATATTTGGCATTTCTATGTGTTGGGAACACTGTGAGTCCTCTATTGTAGCTCTGCTGAAATATTCATTGCTATTGACTACAGTCACCCCAAACTACTGTCAAACATTAGGTCTTATTCCCCTCATTGAACTATACATTTGTCCCCATTAACTGTCCTCTTCCTACCCCCATTATACCTACTCTTCCTCACATCTTACAGGTGGTTAAGGATCATTTCATTCTCTACTTCCATGAGATCAATTTCCTTAGCTCACATACAGGGGAGAATATATGATATGTGTATTTCTGTGCCTGGCTTATTTCACTTAATGTAATGATGTCCAGTTCCATCCACATTGCTGCAAATGACTGGATTTCATTCTTTTTTATGGCCAAATAATACTCTGTTGTGTATATATAACGCATTTTCTTTAACCATTCATCCACTGATGGACACTTAGGTTGATTTCATATCTTTGCTATTGTGAATAATGCTATAATAAACATAGGAGTATGGGATTCTTTTGATAGACTAATTTCCTTTCCTTTGGATAAATACCCAGAAGTGAGATTTCTGGATCATATGGTACTTCAGTTCTGTTTTCAGCTTGGGGGGAAATCTCCATACTGTTTTCCATAATGCCTGTACTAGTTTACATTGCCTCCAGTGGTGTATAAGAGTTCCTTATTCTCTGAATCCTCACCAGAATCTATTATTTTTATGTATTTTCGATAATAGCCATTCTAACTAAGATAAGATGATATCTCATTGTGGTTTTTTTGATTTGCCTTTTTCTGATGATCAATGATGTTGAGCATTTTCTCATGGACCAGTTGGTCATTTGCATGTTTTTTCCCTAAAAAATATCTATTCCGGTCCTTTGCCCACTTTTTTCTTTTATTAAATCATAGCTCTGTACAGTAATGCATTCATGGGGTAAAATGTGCTGGTTTTATATACAATTTGAAATATTTTCATCAAACTGGTTAACATAGCCTTCACAGCATTTTCTTAGTTATTATGTTAAGACATTTATATTCTACACCTAGTAAATTTCACATGTGCCCTTGTAAGATGCACTGTAGGTGTGGTCCCATCAATTGCCCTCCCTCCACCCATCCTCTCCACTCCTCTCTCTCCTCCTCTCCCCTCTCTCTCCCCTTTCCCCTTCTTCTTGGGCTATAACTGGGTTATAGCTTTCATAAGAAAGCTATAAATTGGTTTCATAGTAGGGCTGAATACATTGGATACTTTTTCTTCAATTCTTGAGATACTCTGCTTTGAAGAATATTCAAAGTTCTATCCATGTAACATGTAAAAGGTAAAGTCTCCATCTTTCTTTTAGGCTGCATAATATACCATGGTGTACATATACTACAATTTATCCATTTGTGGGTTTATGGGCACTTGGGCTTCTTCCATGACTTAGCAATTATGAATTGGGCTGCAATAAACATTCTGGTACAAATATCTTTGTTATAATGTGATTTTTGGCCTTTTGGATATATACCTAGTAGAGGAATTGTAGGATCAAACGGCAGGTCTATTTTTAGATCTCTAAATGTTCTCCAAACATTTTTCCAAAAGGAACATATTAGTTTGCATTCCACCAGCAGTGTAGAAGTGTTCCCTTTTCTCCACATCCACACCAACATCTCTGGTTTTGGGATTTTGTGATGTGAGCTAATCTTACTAGATTAGCAAAGTAGTTAATCTTACTAGAGTTAGATGATATCGCAAAGTAGTTTTGATTTGTATTTCTTTGATTAAGGATGATGAGCATTTTTTCATGTGTCTGTAGGCCGTGCACCTGTCTTCTTCAGAGAAGTTTCTCTTCAAGTCCCTTGCCTACCCTGAGATAGGATTACTTGTTCTTTTGTTGCTAATATGTTTGAGTTCTCTGTGGATTCTGGTTATTAAACCTTTGTTGGAGACGTAACCTGCAAATATCTTCTCTCATTCTGAGGGCTGTCTGCTTGCTTTACTTACTGTGTTCTTGGCTGTGCAGAAGCTTTTTAGTTTGATCAGGTCCCAGTAATGTATTTTTGGTGTTACTTCAATTGCCCGGGGGTTGAGGGGGTCCTCCTCATAAGATATTCACCCAGGCCAGTTTCTTCAAGTGTTTTTATGATGTATTATCTTTTCTAAGCAGAAATAATTTATCTTCCTATTTTTGAGTCATCTTTTTGTGTTTTTCAGAAGTGGTGTAATTTTCCTAAAATAAGTTTTTATGTGTTCTTTATGTCAATTCCTAGTATTTTTTTGTTACTGTAAATGAGGTAAGAAAACTTAAATCATTTAAAATTAACTTTGTGCTAGTCATTAAAGGATTTTAATACATATGTGCATCTGTGGCTTCTGCTTTGTTTTGTTGAGTATGCCCATTTTTTGTCAACAGAGTTCTTGGAAGAGCTGACAGAAAGTATTTAGATATCAAGGTTATTGTTTTATTCAGGAGGTTATTGGAAGACTTGCATATTTGGTTCACATGAACTTTGTTGGGACCATTACTTTAGAGTTTTTTTTTTTTTTTGAGATAGTCTATGTTACCCTTGGTAGAGTGCCATGGCATCACAGCTCACAGCACCCTCAAACTCTTGGGCTTACGTGATTCTCTTGCCTAAGCCTCCTAAGTAAGTGGGCCTATAGGCGCCTGCCACAAAGCTAGGCTATTTTTTGTTGCAGTTGTCATTGTTATTTAGCTGGCCAGCTTTGTTGTATGTGGCTTATGCCATAACCACTTTGCTATGGGCACCAAGTCATACTTTGAGAGTTTTAATTTAATCCTAGTGCTTAATTGTTTGCAAGTATAAAAAGAAAGTTGCATTTGTTTTTAAAGAAAGTTGTTTTTGATACTATTAATGCAGATATACTAACTCTAGTATATAACCGCAAGCTTCGGAAATGCCAGGTGCTTATAGGTCTTTGTGTGCATATGTTTGATTTCAGAATCCAAGCACCTTCTCTCTAGGTTTGGTTCATATTCTGTTCATTATTAGAATTTTTGGGTAGCTGTTCATGAAAATCATACTTTTTAAATCTTTTAATTATCCTGGTTAAGAGAGCCAGTTCATTTAATATTAGTGGCTTTGGAGACTTAAGAGAAGTAACTTGAAATGTCTTAAGATTCTTAGAATGCTTACTGTTTTTTTCTTGTCCTTATGACAGTTGAACATTTTGCACATTTGTTAATAATTAAATGTCCACATCTGTTCAGGCTGCTATAAAAAAAGTACCGTAGACTGGATAGCTTATGGACAAGAGAAGTGTATTTCTTATAGTTCTGGAGACTGGGAAGTCTAAGATCAAGGCCCTGGCAAATTCAGTGTCCAGTGAGGGTCTGGTTTGTAGATGGTGATCTTCTAGCTGTGTCCTCACGTGGTAGAAGGGGTAAGGGAACTCTCTGGGGTTACTTTGATTACATGACTAATCCTGTGTATGACGGTTCTGCCCTCATAGCCTGTTCACCTCCCGAAAGGCCCCATCTCCAAATACCATTTCATGGCGGGTTAGGATTTCATTGTGAATTTTGGGAGATATACATATTTAGTCCAGACAGTATTATAATTATTTATATGATTGAATAAAAAATTTATTCTCTTAAGCCTGTTTTCTTGGATGTAAGATTTTATTAAATAGTCTTTCTTAGGAATTCTGTTTGGTTGTTTTTTTAAAAATAAACTACAGGGGGCGGCGCCTGTGTCTCAGTCAGTAGGGCACCGGCCCATATACCGAGGGTGGCGGGTTCAGACCCAGTCCTAGCCAAACTGCAACAAAAAAAATAGCTGGGCGCTGTGGCGGGCGCCTGTGGTCTCAGCTACTCAGGAGACTGAGGCAAGAGAATCGCCTAAGCCCAAGAGCTGGAGGTTGCTGTGAGCTGTGTGATACCAGCACTCTACTGAGAGCGATAAAGTGAGACTCTGTCTCTACAAAAAAAAGAAAAATAAATAAACTACAGGTATCAAGAGACTTATAGAAAAAAAAAAATGTACTTTTCTTCCAGGGGTAACATCTTGTAAAACTGTAGTACAGTATCACAACCCACATATTGACATTGATAGAGTCAAGATACAGAATAGATTCACCACAAGACCCCCTCATGTTGCCCTTTCATAGCCACATTCTCTTCCCTTCCCTTCCCTAAGCTGATCCTTATCCCCTAGGATCCACTAATCTATTCTGCCTTTCTATAATTTTGTTGTTAAGAATATTATATAAATGAACCCATATAGTCCTTTCGCTATTGGCTTTTTTCATTTGAATGGTTCTCTGGAGATGATCCAGGTTGTTGGGTTTATCAGTACTGTAATTTGTTCCTTTTTGTGGTTGACTGCTGACCTCCCTGCTGTAGTATGAATATACCACAGTCAGTTTAACTCTTCCCCACTGAAGGCCATGCAGCTTGTTTCCTGTTTTTGGCTTTTATGAATAAAGCTGATCATAAATGTTCAGGTACAGGGAAAAATAAGGAACATGCATACATTGTTTCATTTTCATATTTTCCTTATACATAGTTATTTTTGTCAGAAGTTTTGACCTTTCAAAATATGCACTTTGTGAAAATTTATTGAATTGTACACTTTTGTGTACTTTTCTGCAAATACATTATACTTTAAAACATTTCCTTAAAAATAATAAGATTTTCTTTTCCCTTCTGGGATTTACTTAGGTTGGATTCAGATGCCGAGGACACAGTACTTCCTCAGAAAGAAGACAGAATTTGCAAAAGAGACAAGATAATAAGCATTTAAACCCTAGTCAATCCCATAGAAGCGACCCAAATTCTGAGTCTTTATATTTTGAGGTATTTTTTTCAAACTCTATTTGTAAACTATTATAGCAAATACTCCCTTTAAGAAATTAGTTTAATTGTGAACATTACGGCGAGTATTTATTATCTCTTCACACTGTCTTAATTTGTGACTCCACTATTGGCTTATAAATTATTTAGAAATACTGACTCATTTCTGTTTGTCTTGGTTATATATATTTAATCTAACAATCTCATTAATTTTTATTTTTATAAACTTCTGTCACGTGTGCTCATCATTTTGAGGCATATGTAAAGGTAGAACTTCATTTCATGTCGACTTTAGTATGAAACCTTTGCTTTAAATTTTTGTTATTATTCAGTAACAACAAAAATTAATCTGTGCTGCCAGCCAGGAGGATTTTGGAGAAGAAACAAAAATAACGTAAAATAAAAATTATTTATTTGATTGAATAAATTTTATTCTCTTAAATCTATTTTCTTGGAAATAAGATTTGTATTAAATGGTTTTTCCTAAGAATTGCCTTGTTGTTTTTAAAAAAATAAACTCTAGGCAGACAATTTGTATCTTATTTGCACTGTTTCTCTTGGTGGCCTATTGTATATGTCATGTGTTCCAAATGATACATTAAGGTGAACAGACACCCTGTTCCTAGCAAGTTGCTGTGCAGTAGAGGAAATGTAGGCATATACACACATAATACTTAGTTGAATGTGGTTGATATTGAAAGAAGAAACCAATCGCTTTGGATTTGGAGCAGGGCAGGAAGAACATTTGAAATGAATTTTAAAAAATAAATAGAATATGGTGGCTCTGTGCCTGTAGCTCAATGAATAGGGTGCCAGCCACATACACCAAAGCTGGTGAGTTCGAGCTTTGCAACCAATAAAAAAAAAAAAATAGCCAGGCATTGTGGCGGGCTCCTGTAGTTCCAGCTACTCAGGAGGCTGAGGCAAAAGAATTGCTTAAGCCCAGGAGTTTGAGGTTACTGTGAGCTGTGACGCCACGGCATTGTACCGAGGGCGACACACTGAGACTCTTGTCACACACACACACACACACAAAAGATTAAATAAATAAACAGAGTTTGGTTGCATCAAGATGTTTTTCACCAAACATCCCTGGACTTACTTGAGTAACTTAATTTGGTTGGATCATAGAGTCTATAAAATGGGTTAATAAGTAGATACTAAACTGTAAAACTTGCTTCAGGTTAAAGGATGGAAGTGAATAATACGTAAGTTTAGTAATTGAGCCAAAGGACTTGACAGTACAGCTTAATTATTTTATCAAGAATAGTTTTAAGTATATCCAGATTTAGCAATTGTACTATATGCACTTAACCATATGATTGGTTCCATACTTATAAAGACATTAAATATAATTTTCATTGTAAAGGAAGATAGATATTGATTAAGAAATTAATTTGAAAAGAATTTTTTGTTTTTATTTTTTAACCTATTGGCAATTATATGTAGTAATGAGAATGTGAGTATACTATATTAATTATATTGAAGTGTGCAAAATCTTTTCCAAATTGAGTAGGTGAAATTTGGTTTGAATTTCTTTTCAGTAATCTATCCATCTTTGATCACAGTTACTGATGAAAAATGGAATACTAGATGCCAAAATCCAAAAGATAGACATGTATGATATGCCTCCATCCTTGAATAATCAAATTGGCTACGTTTTATCATATAAGAAATGAGATTTCCTTTTTAAGACTGACTTTATTTTAAATAATTAAGTAGTAGAATACAAAAAGTATTACTTTCCTACTTTTCATTACTCTTGTTTTGTTTTGTTGGAGATAGGGTCTAAATCACCCAGACTAGAGTACTGTGGCCTCAGCCTAGCTCACTGCAACCTCAAACTCCTGGGCTGAGGTGATCCTGCTGCCTCAGCCTCCTAAGGAGCTGAGACTACAGGCACCTGCCTTCATACCTAGCTAATTTTTCTATTTTTGATAGAGATTATGGTCTTGCTCTTACTCTGGCTATTGTCAAACTCTTGGCCTCAATCGAACCTCCTCCTTCAGCCTCTCAAAGTGCTAGGAGCCATAGCACCTGACCTTCATTACTCTTAAACTTCATAAAAGAGCTGTTTTGGGGGGTGGGGAGAGTTTACCTTTAACGCTATTTTACTTAAAATATGTAACTGTTTTAGGATGAAGATGGGTTTCAAGAGTTAAATGAAAATGGAAATACTAAGGATGAAAATATTCAACAGAAACTTTCTTCAAAAGTTGTAAGTGATTTGTTTTAAAAAGATAAGCAAAATAGAACATCTTTTCAACTATGCTTATGTTGAAAAGAAATACTAAAAGTAAGGATAAAAACACATAGGCAGCATGGTAGATAAGAGGCAATGTTTAGTTCTTCCCTTTAATATTTCTTTTCAATACAGCCAGAACAAAGATACATTCATATTAAATCCACACTTCTACTATCAGACAAGAAAATACCATTAAATAAGTCTGTACTTAAATTTCCCTAATTCTTACCAAACTTTTAGTTTGTAGGTATTTTGTTTTATTTCTGTCAAGAATCCAGGTAAGTGTAACTCATTTTATTAAGCTGTTTTATCCCTTTATTATTTCTTAGTCTGAAATGGTCCCACTGTCTTATGCTGTTCTTTATGATGCAGAATTTTTTAAAGAGGCTAGTCCTGTTATAATGTGGAGCATCCAATATTTTGGAACATTTTTCCTTATGATTAAATTTTAGTGGGATCACTAATGAATGTGTGTTTTTTTTTTTTTTTTTTTTTTTTTTTGGTTATCATAGTTGGATGATTTACCCGAAAACTCACCAATCAATATAGTTCAGACTCCAATTCCCATTACCACCTCAGTTCCTAAACGTGCAAAAAGTCAGAAGAAAAAAGCTTTAGCAGCAGCCCTTGCTACAGCTCAAGAATATTCAGAAATAAGTATGGAGCAAAAAAAATTACAGGTATATATTCATTTGTATGAACACATATGATATTTGCTAGATTGGGGGAGTAGTTTGAAGGAGTAATAAGTATGATCATCTTAAATTGCTACGCTTGCATTCTGTAAATGTTTTCCTGTTCACCTCACAGGAAGCTTTATCAAAGGCAGCTGGGAAAAAGAATAAAACACCTGTGCAGCTAGATTTGGGAGACATGTTAGCTGCTTTGGAAAAACAACAACAAGCAATGAAAGCAAGGCAAATTACTAATACCAGACCTCTGTCATATACAGGTGAGAGCATTAGTCTGAGTGATTTGCTATTTGGCTTTGGTAATATATTTTGGATATTGTTAATCTAAATTTTTTAAGTTACATATATATTTTTTCCAAGTTAGCTCAAACCTGAAATTGTCCATGTGCCTTCTCTTTCCGTATCTAGTCCTTCAGCACATGCTGTTGTGTCTTCAAAACATGTGTGTTCATAATCTACTCACCAGATCCTTTCCTTCTTTCCTGCCACCTATAGTAGTCTCCCTACTACTACCTGCCTTTCTCTTTCTCTAAACCCCAGTCTATGTTAAAATGAGCTATTTTTAAAAAAATACCAGCTGGGTTATATCACTGCACTGCTCAGAACCTTCTAGTAGGTCTTCATTTCCCTTGGAGTCAAGCCGGACTCCTGACCCTGTTGTGTCTTTGTCCCCATCATCACCATTCTCTCCTGATGCTTTCTGCTCTACCTGCATTATCTGTCCTCAGAACCACGCTGAGTGATCCTATTTTAGTGTCCTTGGGCTTACTGTTCTTTCCTGGAATGTTCTTTTCCCGGGTATCAGCATAGTTTGTTCCCTGAGGTTCTTCAGATTTCTGCTTCAATGTTAGTTGATATGCTTTGAGTCAACCAAATTTTATTCTTCTCCAGAAGTTGAAATGAAAATCACAAGTAATTTGACCCTCTTACCTGTTAAATTATCCATTATAATAATGGATAATTTTTGGCAAACGGAATGGCAAACAAGAGTTTTGAGCAAATTGTGTGTATATGTATGTGCATGTATGAGAAAATAATCTGGCTTTTTATTCAAACAGTAATTTCTATCTTTCTATTTTATTAAATCTTATCAAATTTAGAGCTCAGCTGTTATATGCTCTCTCATTTCTTTTCTTTTTTTTTTAATTTTTATTAAATTATAATTGTGTGCATTGGTGCAATCATGGGGCACAATGTGCTGACTTTATATACATTCTGAAATATTTTCATTGAACTATTTAACATAGCCTTCATGGCCTTTTTATCACTACATGAAAACATTTATGTTCTATATTTAGTAATTTTCACCGTAGGTGTGATCTTTTTTTTTTTTTTTTTGAGACAGAGCCTCAAGCTGTCACCCTGGATAGAGTGCTGTGGCATCACAGCTCACAGCAACCTCCAATTCCTGGGCTCAAGTGAGTCTCCTGCCTCTGCCTCCCAAGTAGCTGGGACTACAG